>WNWK01005969.1:55000-112368 GCA_009830355.1 Cherax destructor
GCCAACACTATATGTATATAACTAAATATAGTAGTCCCCCAGTATGCGCGGACAGTAGCCAACACTATATGTATATAACTAAATATAGTAGTCCCCCAGTATGCGCGGACAGTAGCCAACACTATAGTATATAACTAAATAAGTAGTCCCCAGTATGCCGGACAGTAGCCAACACTATATGTATATAACTAAATACAGTAGTCCCCCAAGTATGCACGGACAGTAGCCAACACTATATGTATATAACTAAATACAGTAGTCCCCCAAGTATGCACGGACAGTAGCCAACACTATATGTATGTATATAACTAAATACAGTAGTCCCCCCAGTATGTGCGGACAGTAGCCAACACTATAGTATGTATATAACTAAATACAGTAGTCCCCCCAGTATGCACGGACAGTAGCCAACACTATAGTATGTATATAACTAAATACAGTAGTCCCCCAGTATGCCGGACAGTAGCCACACTACATATGCTTGTATATAATAAAGTTATATAATTAAACAACAGTGGGAATGTCATTTTCACTGATGAAGCACTAGCGCTTCTTGGCTTTGAACGTCCATCACTGCTTTTGTACTTTGAGGCCATTATTAAGCAAAACTAACAGTTATTTTCATTATTATTATCATGGGGAGAGCTAAACCCGTCAGGATTATACAGCGCCTCTGGGGGGGGGGGATGGAAGGCATTCAGGCTCAATTCAGAGAACTGGAGCACAGATCAATTGCCTAATCAAGAGCCCCTAACCAGCGTCAAGGAACCCCTGAGGGGAAAAGGTTATTTCAGGCCGGGTGAACCCTGGATAACTGAAACCAGGGTACCAGACCCGAGGAACCCGGATAACTGAAACCAGGGTACCAGACCCGGGTGAACCCTGGATAACTGAAACCAGGGGTACCAGACCCGAGTGAACCCTGGATAACTGAAACCGAGGTACCAGACCAGGGTGAACCCTGGATAACTGAAACCAGGGGTACCAGACCCGGAGTGAACCCTGGATAAATGAAACCGAGGTACCAGACCGGGGTGAACCCTGGATAACTGAAACCAGGGGTACCAGACCCGGAGTGAACCCTGGATAAATGAAACCGAGATACCAGACCAGGGGTGAACCCTAGATAACTGAAACCAGGGGTACCAGACCCGGAGTGAACCCTGGATAAATGAAACCGAGGTACCAGACCCGATGTGAACCCTGGATAACTGAAACCAGGGGTATCAGACCCGGAGTGAACCCTGGATAAAAGAAACCGAGGTATCAGACCCTGGGTGAACCCTGGATAACTGAAACCAGGGGTACCAGACCCGGAGTGAACCCTGGATAAATGAAACCGAGGTACCAGACCCGGGGTGAACCCTGGATAACTGAAACCAGGGGTAACAGACCCGGAGTGAACCCTGGATAAAAGAAACCGAGGTATCAGACCCGGGGTGAACCCTGGATAACTGAAACCAGGGGTACCAGACCCGGAGTGAACCCTGGATAAATGAAACCGAGGTACCAGACACGGGGCGAACCCTGGATAACTTAAACCAGGGGTACCAGACCCGGGATGAACCCTGGATAACTGAAACCAGGGGTACCAGACCCGGAGTGAACCCTGGATAACTGAAACCAGGGGTACCAGACCCGGAGTGAACCCTGGATAACTGAAACCAGGGGTACCAGACCCGGAGTGAACCCTGGATAACTGAAACCGAGGTACCAGACCAGGGGTGAACCCTGGATAACTGAAACCAGGGGTACCAGACCCGGAGTGAACCCTGGATAAATGAAACCGAGGTACCAGACCCGGGGTGAACCCTGGATAACTGAAACCAGGGGTACCAGACCCGGAGTGAACCCTGGATAACTGAAACCAGGGGTACCAGACCCGGAGTGAACCCTGGATAACTGAAACCAGGGGTACCAGACCCGGAGTGAACCCTGGATAACTGAAACCGAGGTACCAGACCAGGGTGAACCCTGGATAACTGAAACCAGGGGTACCAGACCCGGAGTGAACCCTGGATAAATGAAACCGAGGTACCAGACCCGGGGTGAACCCTGGATAACTGAAACCAGGGGTACCAGACCCGGAGTGAACCCTGGATAAATGAAACCGAGATACCAGACCAGGGGTGAACCCTGGATAACTGAAACCAGGGGTACCAGACCCGGAGTGAACCCTGGATAAATGAAACCGAGGTACCAGACCCGGGGTGAACCCTGGATAACTGAAACCAGGGGTACCAGACCCGGAGTGAACCCTGGATAAATGAAACCGAGGTACCAGACCCGGGGTGAACCCTGGATAACTGAAACCAGGGGTATCAGACCCGGAGTGAACCCTGGATAAAAGAAACCGAGGTATCAGACCCTGGGTGAACCCTGGATAACTGAAACCAGGGGTACCAGACCCGGAGTGAACCCTGGATAAATGAAACCGAGGTACCAGACCCGGGGTGAACCCTGGATAACTGAAACCAGGGGTATCAGACCCGGGTGAACCCTGGATAAAAGAAACCGAGGTATCAGACCCTGGGTGAACCCTGGATAACTGAAACCAGGGGTACCAGACCCGGAGTGAACCCTGGATAAATGAAACCGAGGTACCAGACACGGGGCGAACCCTGGATAACTTAAACCAGGGGTACCAGACCCGGGATGAACCCTGGATAACTGAAACCAGGGGTACCAGACCCGGAGTGAACCCTGGATAACTTAAACCAGGGGTACCAGACCCGGGATGAACCCTGGATAACTTAAACCAGGGGTACCAGACATTTGAACTTGATTTGACCTGAGCGTCGGTAAGATGGGGAAGGAATTAGGATGGGGAAGGATGGAAACATGGGAAATGGTTGGGAGGGAGGTGGGGGAGGAGGGGTTTATAAAGGTAAGTGGCCTAACCACTTTGGCGCAATATAATAAGTGTGTGTGTGTATGTAGAGTTATACATGAGTTACTTTTATGCGGTGGGTATGCCTACTGCCCATCAGTTGCACACACATATACGGCTGTATAACAGCATGCTACTGAGTTGGAGGAATGCATACGAGTTGTAATATTTTTTTTTTTTGAGGGCGGAGGCAAGGCTGCTGCAACAGGTGATAGTTGCTGGGCTTTCGATGTTGTTGGTGGCTAGCCCGGAGCTGGTCAAGCAGTTTCTGAGGTGGTGTCCTATAGTAGGAAGTTCTTGAGTGTTACAAGGTTAGTTGTACGATGTCGTTTGATAAAGGTAGGTTACCCATAAATGGGGAGCATTTATCTACGTTGGTGTCCACTCTTCTGGTGCAGCAGGGAGGTCACACAGGATTCTTGGTCGTGGGTAGTTGTCCTTGTGAATGAAACGTCTAACTCTTTGTTGGTAGAATTACCGACAATATGTTAAGTAAAAGGACACAAATGCAACTAATGTGACAATAAAATGTCACATTAGTTGCATTTGTGTCCTTTTACTTAACTCTTTGTTGCAGGGTCATTCTTTGGGTTCGGTGGAGAGGTGTGTTGATGACATAGTCAGTAGTGTTTACTGGTTGAGGGGGGTTTTCTCTATCGGGTACATAGAGTTCTTGCATGCCATATAGCTGTCTCTTCTTTAGTTTGTCTATTCTGACATTAATTGCAGCGATGTCTTGTTGAATATGCAGGTCTTCCATCCTGATTCTGTCCGAGTCAAAATAACTGCAAGGATCACCAGTGAAAATAATTGCAAGGATCACCAGTGAAAATAACTGCTAGGATCAAAAGTCAAAATAACTGCCAAGATCACCAGTCAAAAAGCTGCCAGGATCACCAGTCAAAACTCCTAGGATCATCAAAATAACAGTTAGGATCACCAGTCAAAATAACTGCTAGGATCACCAGTCAAAATAACTGCTAGGATCACCAGTCAATTTAACTGCGAGAATCACCAGTCGAAATAACTGCCAGGATCACCAGTCAAAATAACTGCCAGGATCACCAGTCAAAATAACTGCACGGGGTGAACCCTGGATTACTGAAACCAGGGATACTAGACCCGGGGTGAACACTGGATTACTGAAACCAGGGATACTAGACCCAGGGTGAACCCTGGATAACTGAAACCAGGAGTACCAGACCCGGGGAGAACCCTGGATAACTGAAACCAGGGGTACCAGACCCGGGGTGAAACCTGGATAACTAAAACCAGGGCAACCAGACCCAGAGTGAACCCTGGATAACTAAAACCAGGGGTACCAGACCCGCAGACACAAGAGTCTTACTCTAACATCAACCACACTCTAACTACAAACACCTAGTTAATTCCTAGTTAAAACCTGTTAACATCTAGTTCCGGTTGACACCAAGAAAACACCTGTTGACACCTAGTTAATTCCTACTTAACATTAGTTAATGTCTAGTTAACATCTAGCTAATAGTAACACCTGGTTAATACCTTTTTTTTCTATTTAAACTGCCTTATTATACTTATCGCTAGGATCACCAGTCAAAATAACTGTTAGGATCACCAGTCAAAATAACTGCTAGGATCACCAGTCGAAATAAATGCGAGGATCACCAGTCGAAATAACTGCCAGGATCACCAGTCAAAATAACTGCCAGGATCACCAGTCAAAATAACTGTTAGGATCACCAGTCAAAATAATTGCAAGGATCACCAGTGAAAATAACTGCTAGGATCAAAAGTCAAAATAACTGCCAAGATCACCAGTCAAAAAGCTGTCAGGATCACCAGTCAAAACTCCTAGGATCATCAAAATAACTGTTAGGATCACCAGTCAAAATAACTGCTAGGATCACCAGTCGAAATAAATGCGAGAATCACCAGTCAAAATAACTGCCAGGATCACCAGTGAAAATAACTGCCAGGATCACCAGTGAAAATAACTGCCAGGATCACCAGTCAAAATAACTGTCAGGATCGCCAGTGAAAATAACTGCCAGGATCACCAGTCAAAATAACTGCCAGGATCACCAGTCAAAATAACTGCCAGGATCACCAGTCAAAATAACTGCCAGGATCACCAGTCAAAATAACTGCCAGGATCACCAGTCAAAATAACTGCCAGGATCACAAGTCAAAATAACTGTCAGGACCACCAGTCAAAATAACTGCCAGGACCACCAGTCAAAATAACTGCCAGTATCACCAGTCAAAATAACTGCCAGGACCACCAGTCAAAATAACTGCCAGTATCACCAGTCAAATACAAAATTACTGGCAGGATCACCAGTCAAAACAAAGTAACTGGCAGGATCACCAGTCAAAATAGGAAATAGGCGCCAGGATCACCAGTCAAAATAGAAAATAGATGTCAGGATCACCAGTCAAAATAGAAAATAACTGGCAGGATCACCAGTCAAAATAACTGGCAAGATCACCAGTCAAAATAACTGCCAGGATCACCAGTCAAAATAACTGCCAGGATCACGTCAAAATAACTCAAAGGACCACCAGTCAAAATAACTGCCAGTATCATCAGTCAAAATAGAAAATAACTGGCAGGATCACCAGTCAAAATAACAGCCAGTAAAACCAGTCAAAATAGAAAATAACTGGCAGGATCACCAGTCAAAAGAGGAAATAACTGGCAGGATCACCAGTCAAAATAACTGGCAGGACCACCAGTCAAAATAACTGCCAGTATCACCAGTCAAAATAACTGCCAGGATCACCAGTCAAAATAACTGCCAGTATCACCAGTCAAAACAAAAAATTACTGCTAGGATCACCAGTCAAAATACAAAGTAACTGGCAGGATCACCAGTCAAAATAGGAAATAGGTGCCAGGTTCACCAGTCAAAATAGAAAATAGGTGTCAGGATCACCAGTCAAAATAGAAAATAACTGGCAGGATCACCAGTCAAAATAACTGGCAGGATCACCGTCAAAATAACTGTCAGGATCACCAGTCAAAATAATCAGGATACCAGTGAAAATAACTCCCCAGGACCACCAGTCAAACAGCTCCAACTGCTCATATCCTCTCAAAATGAAAATAACTGGCAGGATCACCAGTTAAAGTAGTAAATAACTGGCAGGATCACCAGTCAAAATAACCGCCAGTAAAACCAGTCAAAATAGAAAATAACTGGCAGGATCATAAGTCAAAATAGGAAATAACTGGCAGGATCACCAGTCAAAATAACTGGCAGGATCACCCGTCAAAATAACTGGCAGGATAACCAGTCAAAATATGAAATAATAAGTGGTATTGAGACAGAGGTGAGAGTTTTCCTGGTATCCGGCAGCCCAGCAGTGTGCCGCGGCGCTGCCAACCCTACAATATTCCTCTCATAAACACCTACTTAACCAGTCTTGTTTCCACTCTACTTTCGTACCATCTTCACCACCACAACTTAACTCTCAACACTTATCTAAAATAGATAAGTTCCACTGAAACTAGAAACCAGCAGACATGTCACCGCTATAATAAACACCCTATTTAACTCCATTTGCTTCACCTCTACCTAATTCTCCCTACTTAAAATCCCATAATATTCATACCTATGCCCTATGTGCCCTGTTTACCTCTTTAAAATAGGTAAGAGCCAATGAAATTGTATTAAATGAAGCCGGCAACAGAAGCATGAATCATCAAGCCTCAGGCAGCAGCCTCCAGGAAGGTTGCCAACACTCGCCACAACAAACTAAATTACTTTATAAATCCAGCACTAATAATCATTACGGTAAACCCTTAAGGGTTATACAGGGTCCTGGGGAAGAACAGGAGGTCAGAGTTGATCCGAGGAGTGGGAGGCTAGCTCCAATTCCTTCGATCAAGAGCATTTTAGAGTATACAATGTCTTAATACATCACCTCAGGTCAACGACCATAAAGGATTGCAGTTAACCTTCCTCTTTTATGATTATTAATTATTATTATTATTATTACTGTTATTATTACTATTATTATTATTATTATTATTATTATTATTGTTAATAATAATATTAACTAACAATATTATTAATACTATTATATTAAACTACCTAAACGGACATACACACGTACATATGCAACGTCATAAAACGCACATACTTATATGTGTATATACTACCTGAACACGCGCACACACGTACATTATACTTACAAACGAACACACGCGATTAATTATACAAATATAGTTGTACTTATGTATACGTTTGAGCTCCCCCTCTTCTGTCTGTCTGTCTGTCTGTCTGTCTGTCTTCTCTCTCTCTCTCTCTCTCTCTCTCTCTATCTCTCTCTCTCTCCTTCCTTCCTTCCCTCCTCTCTATCCATCCCTCCCTCTCTCTCCCCTCTCTCTCTATCCTTCCCTCCCTCTCTCTCCTTCCCTCCCTCCCTCCCTCTCTCTCCTTCCCTCCTTCCCTCTCTCTCTCTCCTTCCCTCCCTCCCTCTCTCTCTCTCCTTCCCTCCCTCCCTCTCTCTCCTTCCCTCCCTCCCTCTCTCTATCTCCTTCCCTCCCCTCCCTCTCTCTCTCCTTCCCTCTCTCTCTTTCCTTCCCTCTCTCTCTCTCCATCCCTCCCTCCCTCCTTCTCTCTCCTTCCCTCCCCCTCTCTCCTTCCCTGCCTCTCTCTCCTTCCCTCCCTCCCTCCCTGTCTCTCTCTCTCCTTCCATCCCTCCCCCTCTCTATCTCTCTCTCTCTCTCCTTCCCTCCCTCCCTCTCTCTCGTCCCTCCCTCCCTCTCTCTCTCCTTCCCTCCCTCCCTCCCTCTCTCTCCTTCCCTCCCCCCTCTCTCCTTCCCTGCCTCTCTCTCCTTCCCCCCCTCCCTCCCTGTCTCTCTCTCTCCTTCATCCCTCCCCCTCTCTATCTCCCCTCTCTCTCCTTCCCTCCCTCCCTCTCCTCTCTCCTTCCCTCCCTCCCTCCCTCTCTCTCCTTCCCTCCCTCCCTCCCTCTCTCTCTTTCCTTCCCTCCCTCCCCCTCTCTCTCTCTCTCTCTCTCCTCTCTCTCTCTCTCTCTCTCTCTCTCCTTCCCTCCCTCCCCTCTCTCTCCTCTCTCTCCTCTCTCTCTCTCTCTCTCTCTCTCCACTCCCTCTTTCTACCTCCCCCTCCCTCCCTCCCTCTCTCTCTACCTCCCCCTCCCTCCCTCTCTACCTCTACCTCCCCTCCCTCCTCTCTCTCTCCTCCCCCTCCCTCCCTCCCTCTCTCCCTACCTCCCCCTCCCTCCCTCCCTCTCTACCTCCCCCTCCCTCCCTCCTCTCTACCTCCCCCTCCCTCCC
Organism: Cherax destructor; assembly: GCA_009830355.1. Lineage (NCBI taxonomy): Eukaryota > Metazoa > Arthropoda > Malacostraca > Decapoda > Parastacidae > Cherax > Cherax destructor. Next base: position 63,175 of record WNWK01005969.1, read on the forward strand.
TCCCTCTCCTACCTCCCCCTCCCTCCCTCCCTCTCTCTACCTCCCCCTCCCTCCCTCCCTCTCTCTCTCCCTCACCCTCCCTCCTCTCTCTCTCCCTCCCCTCCTCCCTCCCTCCCCTCCCTCCCTCTCTCCCTCCCCCTCCCTCCCTCCCTCTCTCTCTACCTCCCCCTCCCTCCCTCCCTCCCTCTCTCTCCTCCTTCCCTCCCTCCCTCCCTCTCTCCTTCTCTCCTTCCCTCCCCTCCCTCTCCTCCCCTCCCTCCCTCTCCCTTCCCTCCCCCTCCCTCTCTCTCTCTCCTTCCCTCTCTCCCTCTCTCTCTCTCCTTCCCTCCCTCCTTCCCTCTCTCTCCTTCCCTCCCTCCCTCCTCTCTCTCCTTCCCTCCCTCCCTCCCTTCCCTCTCTCCCTTCCCCTGCCTCTCTCTCCTTCCCTTCCCTCCCTCCCTCCTCTCTCCTCCCCCTCCCTCCCTCTCTCTCTCACCTCCCCCCCTCCCTCCCCTCCCTCTCTACCTCCCCCTCCTCCCTCCTCTCTCTACCTCCCCTCCCTCCCTCTCTCTACCTCCCCTCCCTCCTCCCTCTCTCTACCTCCCCTCCCTCCCTCCCTCTCTCTCTACCTCCCTCCTCCCTCCCTCTCTCTCTACCTCCCCCTCCCTCCCCTCTCTCTACCTCCCCCTCCCTCCCTCCCTCTCTCTCTACCTCCCCTCCCTCCCTCCTCTCTCTACCTCCCCTCCCCTCTCTCCTCCCCCTCCCTCCCCCTCCTCTCCCTCCCTCCCTCTCTCTCTACCTCTCCCTCCCCTCTCTTTCCCTCCCTCCCTCTCTCTCTTCCTTCCCTCCTTCCCTCTCTCTCCTTCCTCCCTCCCCTCCCCCCTCTCTCTTTCCCTCCCTCTCTCTCCTTCCCTCCCTCCCTCCTTCTCTCTCCTTCCCTCCCTCCCTCTCCTCCTTCCCTCCCTCCCTCCCTTCCCTCTCTCCTTCCCTGCCTCTCTCTCCTTCCTTTCTCCCTCCCTCTCTCTCTACCTCCCCCTCCCTCCCTCCCTCTCTCTCTACCTCCCCCTCCCTCCCTCCCTCTCTCTCTACCCCCCCTCCCTCCCTCTCTTTCCCTCCTTTCCCTCCCCCCTCCCTCCCTCCCTCTCTTACCTCCCCCTCCCTCCCTCCCTACCTCTCTCTACCTCCCCCTCCCTCCCTCCCTCTCTCTCTACCTCCCCCTCCCTCCCTACCTCTCTCTACCTCCCCCTCCCTCCCTCCCTCTCTCTTTACCTCCGCTCCCTCCTCTCTACCTCCGACTCCCTCTCTCTACCTCCCCCTCCCTCCCTCCCTCTCCTCTCTACCTCCCCCTCCCTCCCTCTCTCTACCTCCCCCTCCCTCTCTCTCTACCTCCCCCTCCCCTCCCTCTCCCTCTCTACCTCCCCCTCCCTCCTCTCTCTCTCCTCCCCCTCCCTCCCTCCCTCTCTCTCTACCTCCCTCCCTCCTCCCTCCTCCTCTACCTCCCCTCCCTCCCTCTCCTCTCTACCTCCCCCTCCCTCCCCTCCCTACCTCTCTCTACCTCTCTCTCTACCTCCCCTCCCTCCCTCCCTCTCCCCTTTACCTCCGACTCCCTCTCTCCTACCTCCGACTCCCCTCTCTCCTACCTCCGACTCCCTCTCTCACCTCCCCCTCCCTCCCTCCCTCTCTCTCTACCTCCTCCTCCCCCCCTCCCTCTCTCTACCTCCCCCCCTCCCTACCTCCCCCTCCCTCTCTCTCCCTCCCCCTCCTCTCTCCCTCCCCTTCTCTTTCTCTCCCTCCCCCTCCTCTCTTTCTCCCTCCCCCTCCTCTCTTTCTCCCTCCCTCCTCTTTTCTCCCTCCTTCTCTCTCTCTCTCTCTCTCTCTCTCTCTCTCTCTCTCTCTCTCTCTCCTCACACGTCACTGACAGACGTGTCGGTGACATGTACAGTAGGTAAAGTTACAAAAAAGATTATCAGGAGAAGAGTGGTGGAACACCTAGAAAGGAATGGCACCATACAAGACAACCAGCACGGTTTCAGGGAAGAGAAATCCTGCATCACAAACCTACTGGAGTTCTATGACAAGGTAACAGAAGACAGTAGGGAGGGAGGGATGGGAAGACTGTATATTCTTGGACTGTAAGAAAGCTTTCATACAGTACCACTCAATAGACCGATTGAAAAGACAGAGAGGCAGGCATGAATAGCAGGGAGAGTACTGCATTGGCACTAGACGAGGTGTCAGAGTGGGTGCATGTGTCGAGTGGGGTTCCACAAGGGTCAGTTCTAGGTCCAGTGCTGTTTCTAGTATATGTGAATGACATGACAGAAGGGTTAGATTCAAATGTGTCACTGTCTGCAGATGATGTGAAACTAATGAGACGAATACAAGTGGACGAGGATCAAGTAAGCCTACAAGGAGATCTGGACAGGCTGCAAGCCTGGTCCGACAAATGGCTCCTGGAGTTTAACCCCACCAAGTGCAAAGTCATAAAGTTTGAGGAAGGACAAAGAAGACCACAGACAGAGTACAGCCTAGGAGGTCACAGGCTGCAAAACTCAATCAAATAATTGCTGCAGCATACGGGCGCCTGGGAAACCTAGGAATAGCATTTCGACATCTAAGTATGGAGTCATTCACAACACTACTCCGTGTACGTCTGGCCCATATTTGAGTATGCAGCACCAATATGGAACCCACACCTGGTCAAACACGTCAAGAAATTAGAGAAAGTGCAAAGATTTGCAACAAGACTAGTCCCGGAGCTGAGGTGTATGTCCTACGAGGAGAGGTTAAGGGAATTCAACCTGACAACAGGAGGAATAGGTATGACATATAAAATACTGAGAGGAATTGACAGGATAGATAGGGACAGAATGTCTCGGATATGTGACACAGCAATAAGGGGTCACAACTGGAAGTTGAAAACTCAGATGAGTCACAGGGATGTTAGGAAGCATTTCTTCAGTCTTGAAGCTGTCAGGTTCACCCAAAGGCGTAGGGAGGCAAAAACTAAGTGCACTAGAGAATGGAAAAAGTACAGAAGACAAAGGACCCAGGAAAATAGAGAGATTAGCCGAAGAGCAAGAAACGAATATGCACAGGTAAGAAGGGAGGTTCAGTGAGAATACGAAAATGAAATAGCATCAAAAGTCAAGTCTGACCCGAAGCTGTTGTACAGCCACATCAGGAGGAAAACAACAGTCAAGGACCAGGTAATCAGGCTGAGGCAGGAAGGTGGGGAGTTCCGAAGAAACAACCAAGAGGTATGTGAAGAGCTCAACATGAGATTTAAAGAAGTATTTACAGAGGAGACAGGAAGGACTCCAGAAATTCAGAATAGGAAGGTACACCAACAAGTGCTGGAGGAAATACACACAACCGAGGAGGAGGTGAAGAAGCTGCTATGTGAACTCGATACCTCAAATGCGGTGTTACCGGACATCTCTGCGTGGGTCCTTAGAGAGGGAGCAGAGATGTTGTGTGTGCCACTAACACAAATCTTCAACACATCCACTGAAACTGGGCAACTACCTGAGGTGTGGAAGATGGCAAAAGTAGACATGTGTCACTGACGTGTATAGTATGCAAAGTCATGGAGATCATCATCAGGAGGAGAGTGGTGGAGCACCTAGAAAGACACAAGCTAATAAATGACAACCAGCACGGTTTCAGGGAAGGAAAATCCTGTGTCACAAACCTACTGGAATTTTATGACAAGGTAACACAAGTAAGACACGAGAGAGAGGGGTGGATAGACTGCATTTTCTTGGACTGCAAGAAGGCGTTCGACACAGTTCCTCACAAGAGGTTAATGCAAAAGCTAGAGGGTCAGTCACACGTAACAGGAAATGCACTGTTATGGATCAGAGAATATCTGACAGGGAGGCAACAATGAGTCATGATACATGACGAGGTGTCAGAGTGGGCACCTGTGACGAGTGGGGTTCCACAGGGGTCAGTCCTAGGACCTGTGCTGTTTTTGGTATATGTGAATGACATAACGGAAGGGATAGACTCAGAAGTGTCCCTGTTTGCAGATGATGTGAAGTTAATGAGAAGAATTAAATCAGTCGAGGATCAGGCAGGACTACAAAGAGACCTGGACAGGCTACAAGCCTGGTCCAGTAACTGGCTCCTTGAATTTAACCCTGCTAAATGTAAAGTCATGAAGATCGGGGAAGGGCAAAGAAGACTGTAAACCTCACTCAAGGAAAAAGATCTTGGGGTGAGTATAATACCGAGCACATCTCCTGAGGCACACATCAATCAGATAACTGCTGCAGCATACGGGCGGCTGGCAAACCTAAGAATAGCGTTCCAATACCTCACTAAGAAATCGTTCAAGACTTTGTACACCATATATAAGTCAGGCCCATACTGGAGTATGCAGCACAAGTTTGGAACCCACACTTGGTCAAGTACGTCAAGAAATTAGAGAAATCGCAAAGGTTTGCAACAAGACTAGTCCCAGAGCTAAGGGGATTGTCCTACGAAGAAAGGTTAAGGGAAATCGCCCTGACGACACTAGAGGACAGGAGGGTTGGGGATAACGACATATAAAATACTGCGAGGAATAGATAAGGTGGACAGAGACAAGATGTTCCAGAGAGGGGACACAGAAACAAGGAGTCACAATTGGAAGTTAAAGACTCCTATGAGTCAAAAGGATGTTAGGGAGTATTTATTCAGTCATAGAGTTGTCAGAAAGTGAAATAGCCTAGAAAGTGACTTAGTAGAGGTTTGATAAAGCTCATGGAGCAGGGAGAGAGAGGACCTAGTAGCAATCAGTGAAGAGGCGGGACCAGGAGCTATGAGTCGACCCCTGCAACCACAAATAGGTGAGTACACACACACATGTATACTTGAGGAAGACATAGTGACTGTTGTCATATATGTATACTTGAGGAAGACATAGTGACTGTTGTCATATATGTATACTTGAGGGAGACAGTGACTGTTGTCATATATGTATACTTGAGGAAGACAGTGACTGTTGTCATATATGTATACTTGAGGGAGACATAGTGACTGTTGTCAAATATGTATAATAGTTAGTGAAGTTGAATTTGATGAAGGCACTTCACAACTGGTCTCGTCTTTGCCAGCGCATACAAGACTGAACATCAACAAGGCTCCCAGCTGCTGGTGTGTTTCTTTTTCTACCGACTGGTTATAAGTACCCTAGTTTGTTTTCCAAGGTGTGTGGGATCTGTAGCTTCTGGTCTCCTTTCATATATTGTGTCTGACACTTTGTGTTGTAACAGTGTTTCATGGACTGATAACAGTCTTTCATAGACTGATGACAGTCTTTCATGGACTGATGACAGTCTTTCATAGACTGATGACAGTCTTTCATGGACTGATAACAGTCTTTCATAGACTGATGACAGTCTTTCATGGACTGATAACAGTCTTTCATAGACTGATGACAGTCTTTCATGGACTGATGACAGTCTTTCATAGACTGATGACAGTCTTTCATGGACTGATGACAGTCTTTCATAGACTGATGACAGTCTTTCATGGACTGATAACAGTCTTTCATAGACTGATGACAGTCTTTCATGGACTGATGACAGTCTTTCATAGACTGATGACAGTCTTTCATGGACTGATGACAGTCTTTCATGGACTGATAACAGTCTTTCATGGACTGATAAATAACATTTGAGGGTGACAAAGTTTACAGGAAGAGGACTGACACATCTTCCATCACGAGGTCGTGGCATTTTGGGGTGGGGTCAAAGATGCAGGCCGTCTTTGTTTTTCCAGATATTCCATGTACACAGACTCTCCACGCATACAATCTTCCACTAATTTGTTTTCTTTTGGCTAGGATTTGTGGTGGCTGGGATTCCAACTGGTAACTGTGTTGCCATATATGTATACTTGAGGGTAACATGGGGGGGAGGAGGAGGAGTAGTAGGAGAAGGAACAGCAGCAGCAGCAGCAGCAGCAGCAGCAGCAGCAGCAGCAAGCAAGCAGCAAGCAGCAGCAGCAGGTGGGTGTAGGAGTGACTGCTGTAATGAGATAAAGCACCAGGAAAGAGAGGTTATGCAGGAAACACGGGGATTATATTGGAGTAAAATTAGTGTTGAGAGTGAGATGTATCAAGTCATGATGGTTGTTTATAGATGGGGTTGTGGAAGACAAGGCTGGGGTGGTGGGCACAGGTGTGCCATAGAAAGATAAACAATGTGATGCAGACACACTACACTTAGTGTTGTTCTTGTTTTGCACACAACATAGTTCTTTGAGTCTGGAGAGACGATGGAAGGCTTGCAGCAGGAATCTGCAAGGCTGTGTAAAAGAAATGGGTTTCCTGAGTTTTCCTTCTGCCGCAGCCCGGCCCTAGGCCAGGCTTGTCTAGTGCTTGCTTGCTCAACCAGGGTGCTGCTGCTGCTGGTGGCCAACATATAAATTAAACGTGAACACAGAAAAGAGCAAGGTGATGTAACAAATAATGAAGGCAATGAGTAAATAACAGAACAGATGAAGTGATTGTGTTTAGATACTATTTGGGAGTGAACTTGTCAGCAGATGGGTCTATGAAAGACTAGATCAACCATACATCTAAGGAGAGGGGGGGGGGAGAGGTAGAGTGGTGCACCGAGGCCTCTGTGGACACAAAGAACGTCGTTATCCATAGAGGTTAAAAAAAAGATATATTATATAGTGATACCAACACTGTTACATGGGTGTGAAACATGCATTTAAACTCTGAAGGCAACAAGTGAGGTGAATATTATGCACAAGCTTGAACATTACAAGGTGTGAGTTACCAAGAATATTTGTGAGAGGACTCAGCAAGGCTTCTTGAGAGACGATGACACAAAATAAGAAAGACGGGAGGGAGAGGATAAAACCAGATTTGAGTGCTACAGGCTTGGACATCCAACAGCTTTGTGAAAGCAGTTTGATATGAGTGGAGGCAAGTAATTTTCATGACTAACTGCAGCTGGTGTGAGAGAAGTAACATTAATGGAAGAATTCAGAGAAATTGTTTAGACGGACTTGAGTGTTGGAGGTGGTAAGTAGAGTAGCAGCACTCTGAAGGACGAGTCGCCATGTTACCTGAACTATGATATCAACACACTTCTGCCAAGGACAGTGAATGAATTACAAAGAAAGTGTTTGGTGTATCAGGTGAGTGTACTTGACCCAGCACACCATACAAGTTCAGTACTCACAACACGTGTGGCATCCATCTCAGCTCTACTCTTGGTCTCTACTTCTGGGCTCTATCCTTGGCTACCTCTACCACTACTTCCATCACCAACCTGCAATAAAGAAGAAAAAGAGCATTATATACAGGTGTACCACACTGGACTGTGAGCGACCAAGACCAAGATTCATCAGGCTGTCAACCAAGTCAGATCTGGGACTGAGATGTAGGGGGCGCTCACCCCACGATCATCCACAGGCAAAACATGGAAACTGAGCTGTACAGTAAGCCTACTGGCCCATGCTAGGTACATCCCTCTCATTCGTGTATTTCACAAAGTTATTTTTAAAAATACCCGAGGTATTACCTTCCATCACTCCTTAATGATGAATATTTCCACTCATCAACAACTATAACCAAACCCGTATCTTCCTATAGCCTTCATAAAGCTAAATTTATCCATCTTGAATCCATTATTACGTCTTCTTTCTTCCTGAGTATCCTATATACACCAATTATATCCCTGAATACATCAATTATATCCCTGAATACATCAATTATATCCCTGAATACACCAATTATATCCATGAATACACCAATTATATCCCTGAATACACCAATTATATCCCTGAATACACCAACTATATATCCCTGAATACACCAATTATATCCCTGAATCATCAATAATATCCCTGAAACATCAATAATATCCCTGAAACATCAATAATATCCCTGAATCATCAATAATATCCCTGAAACTTCAATAATATCCCTGAATCATCAATAATATCCCTGAAACATCAATAATATTCCTGAAACATCAATTATATCTCTGAAACATCAATAATATCCCTGAAACATCAATAATATCCCTGAATCATCAATAATATCCCTGAATCATCAATAATATCCCTGAAACATCAATAATATCCCTGAAACATCAATAATATCCCTGAAACATCAATAATATCCCTGAAACATCAATAATATCCCTGAAACATCAATAATATCCCTGAAACATCAATATCCCTGAAACATCAATAATTATCCCTGAATGATCTAGAAATAAGTCCTGAAACATCAATTATTTCCTGAAACATCAATATCCTGAAATATCTAGTGATTTGCCTCCTTAATTGTTTATCTTAGAAGATGAAGTTGTACTACCTTATATTTGTTGACATTCCTCATATGTGTGTTGTATACCTTAGTGTGTATGTTGTACAGCACCTTCATTAGTGTGTTGTACAGTACCTTCAGTAGTTGTGTTGTACAGTACCTTCAGTAGTTGTGTTGTACAGTACCTTCAGTATTGTACAGTACCTTCAGTAGTTGTATGTTGTACAGTACCTTCAGTAGTTGTGTGTTGTACAGTACCTTCAGTATTGTATAGTACCTTCAGTAGTTGTGTGTTGTACAGTACCTTCAGTAGTTGTGTGTTGTACAGTACCTTCAGTAGTTGTGTGTTGTACAGTACCTTCAGTATTGTATAGTACCTTCAGTAGTTGTGTGTTGTACAGTACCTTCAGTAGTTGTGTGTTGTACAGTACCTTCAGTATTGTATAGTACCTTCAGTAGTTGTGTGTTGTACAGTACCTTCAGTAGTTGTATGTTGTACAGTACCTTCAGTAGTTGTATGTTGTACAGTACCTTCAGTATTGTATAGTACCTTCAGTAGTTGTATGTTGTACAGTACCTTCAGTATTGTATAGTACCTTCAGTAGTTGTATGTTGTACAGTACCTTCAGTAGTTGTATGTTGTACAGTACCTTCAGTATTGTATAGTACCTTCAGTAGTTGTATGTTGTACAGTACCTTCAGTAGTGTTGTACAGTACCTTCAGTAGTTGTATGTTGTACAGTACCTTCAGTAGTGTTGTACAGTACCTTCAGTAGTTGTATGTTGTACAGTACCTTCAGTATTGTATAGTGCCTTCAGTAGTTGTATGTTGTACAGTACCTTCAGTATTGTATAGTACCTTCAGTAGTTGTATGTTGTACAGTACCTTCAGTAGTTGTATGTTGTACAGTACCTTCAGTAGTTGTATGTTGTACAGTACCTTCAGTAGTTGTATGTTGTATAGTACCTTCAGTAGTGTGTTGTACAGTACATTCAGTCGTTGTATGTTGTACAGTACCTTCAGTATTGTATAGTACCTTCAGTAGTTGTATGTTGTATAGTACCTTCAGTAGTGTGTTGTACAGTACATTCAGTCGTTGTATGTTGTACAGTACATTCAGTAGTCAGGAGAGCAGAACTGTGTCGCATATCCTGACCACCTAGTAATGTGTACAGATGTACAATAGCATAACCTGACCTCCTAGTAATGTGTACAGCTGTACAATAACATAACTTGACCTAGTAATGCGTACAGCTGTACAATAGCATAACCTGACCTAGTAATGTGTACAGCTGTACAATAGCATAACCTGACCTAGTAATGTGTACAGCTGTACAATAGTATAACCTGACCTAGTAAGGTGTACAGCTGTACAATAGCATAACCTGACCTAGTAAGGTGTACAGCTGTACAATAGCATAACCTGACCTAGTAAGGTGTACAGCTGTACAATAGCATAACCTGACCTAGTAAGGTGTACAGCTGTACAATAGCATAACCTGACCTAGTAAGGTGTACAGCTGTACAATAGCATAACCTGACCTAGTAAGGTGTACAGCTGTACAATAGCATAACCTGACCTAGTAAGGTGTACAGCTGTACAATAGCATAACCTGACCTAGTAAGGTGTATAATAGCTTTTATACATCAAAGTTAAGTCTTAATGAATATGAGAATGGGATACAACAGCGAGAGGTTGGCAAGTAATGTACAACAGTTAAGTATCTTTATTGTGAAACATTTTGCCTACACACTCGGCTTCTTCAGTCGAGTACACAAGAGTTAGCAGTAGTGATGTGAAGACGATGTAATCAATCACCCTTGAAGACGTAGTTATGAGGTGGTCAGTCCCAGAGCCTGAAGTTTTGTTCCATTAAATAATGAGCAACAAGACGATCAAAGTTATCTCTGCAGTGCCACTGCTGACTGACTGCTCTCTACAGTGTGCCACTGCTGACTGACTGCTCCCTGCAGTGTGCCACTGCTGACTGACTGCTCCCTGCAGTGTGCGACTGGTGACTGCTTCCTGCAGTGTGTCACTGGTGACTGCAGTGTGCCACTGCTGACTGACTGCTCTCTGCAGTGCCACTGCTGACTGACTGCTCTCTACAGTGTGCCACTGCTGACTGACTGCTCCCTGCAGTGTGCCACTGCTGACTGACTGCTCCCTGCAGTGTGCCACTGCTGACTGACTGCTCTCTGCAGTGCCACTGCTGACTGACTGCTCTCTACAGTGTGCCACTGCTGACTGACTGCTCCCTGCAGTGTGCCACTGCTGACTGACTGCTCCCTGCAGTGTGCCACTGCTGACTGACTGCTCCCTGCAGTGTGAGACTGGTGACTGCTTCCTGCAGTGTGCCACTGCTGACTGCTCCCTGCAGTGTGCGACTGGTGACTGCTCCCTGCAGTGTGCCACTGCTGACTGACTGCTTCCTGCAGTGTGTCACTGGTGACTGCAGTGTGCCACTGGTGACTGCAGTGTGCCACTGGTGACTGCAGTGTGCCACTGGTGACTGCAGTGTGCCACTGGTGACTGCAGTGAGCCACTGCTGATTTCTTCCTATTATAATTCCATAACATTCAACAAACCTTGTTGTTGAGAACATTTTGTCTCAATACTGTATTCGCACTTTCTTCAAGCGTCCACTGTATGCGACTTATCAAGCGTCCACTGTATGCGACTTATCAAGCGTCCACTGTATGCGACTTATCAAGCGCCCCTGACTTATCGTCCTGTATGCGACTTATCAAGCGTCCACTGTATGCGACTTATCAAGCGTCCACTGTATGCGACTTATCAAGCGTCCCTGTATGCGACTTATCAAGCGTCCTCTGTATGCGACTTATCAAGCGTCCACTGTATGCGACTTATCAAGCGTCCTCTGTATGCGACTTATCAAGCGTCCTCTGTATGCGACTTATCAAGCGTCCACTGTATGCGACTTATCAAGCGTCCACTGTATGCGACTTATCAAGCGTCCACTGTATGCGACTTATCAAGCGTCCACTGTATGCGACTTATCAAGCGTCCACTGTATGCGACTTATCAAGCGTCCACTGTATGCGACTTATCAAGCGTCCTCTGTATGCGACTTATCAAGCGTCCTCTGTATGCGACTTATCAAGCGTCCTCTGTATGCGACTTATCAAGCGTCCTCTGTATGCGACTTATCAAGCGTCCTCTGTATGCGACTTATCAAGCGTCCTCTGTATGCGACTTATCAAGCGTCCACTGTATGCGACTTATCAAGCGTCCACTGTATGCGACTTATCAAGCGTCCTCTGTATGCGACTTATCAAGCGTCCTCTGTATGCGACTTATCAAGCGTCCTCTGTATGCGACTTATCAAGCGTCCTCTGTATGCGACTTATCAAGCGTCCACTGTATGCGACTTATCAAGCGTCCTCTGTATGCGACTTATCAAGCATCCACTGTATGCGACTTATCAAGCATCCACTGTATGCGACTTATCAAGCGTCCTCTGTATGCGACTTATCAAGCGTCCACTGTATGCGACTTATCAAGCGTCCACTGTATGCGACTTATCAAGCGTCCACTGTATGCGACTTATCAAGCATCCACTGTATGCGACTTATCAAGCGTCCTCTGTATGCGACTTATCAAGCGTCCACTGTATGCGACTTATCAAGCGTCCACTGTATGCGACTTATCAAGCGTCCTCTGTATGCGACTTATCAAGCGTCCTCTGTATGCGACTTATCAAGCGTCCTCTGTATGCGACTTATCAAGCGTCCTCTGTATGCGACTTATCAAGCGTCCACTGTATGCGACTTATCAAGCGTCCTCTGTATGCGACTTATCAAGCGTCCTCTGTATGCGACTTATCAAGCGTCCTCTGTATGCGACTTATCAAGCGTCCACTGTATGCGACTTATCAAGCGTCCTCTGTATGCGACTTATCAAGCGTCCTCTGTATGCGACTTATCAAGCGTCCTCTGTATGCGACTTATCAAGCGTCCTCTGTATGCGACTTAACAAAGTCTAACTAAAATCTAAACCGACAATATGGTATTATTTATCATGGGAAAGTAGGAAGGTAGCGCTAAATGCTTGGATCAAAAGCCTTTCATCTTCAAGAGGCCAGGAGCAATATTAAGGCCCCTCTACTGAAGAAGACTAATCCAGGTGAATATAAGTCACCTTCAACACCTCCAAACACACACTACTTTCCAGTCACTTCTGAGCTTACAGTAAGTAGGTACCAGGATGCTAGTTCAATGACACCTGCTGTCACTGTTCTAGCAATAAACACCTACCTTGCAACAAAAAATTATAAGATGTTTGATGGTGACAAATTGCAAGTGCTGAGATATGCAAAGACAAATATAATGAATAAAAGAATGAGTCAACACAAAACTGGAGCAGTGTCTTGTAAGACTCCTGGAGCACTGTCTTGTAAGACTCCTGGAGCAGTGTCTTGTAAGACTCCTGGAGCACTGTCTTGTAAGACTCCTGGAGCAGTGTCTTGTAAGACTCCTGGAGCAGTGTCTTGTAAGACTCCTGGAGCAGTGTCTTGTAAGACTCCTGGAGCACTGTCTTGTAAGACTCCTGGAGCAGTGTCTTGTAAGACTCCTGGAGCACTGTCTTGTAAGACTCCTGGAGCAGTGTCTTGTAAGACTCCTGGAGCACTGTCTTGTAAGACTCCTGGAGCAGTGTCTTGTAAGACTCCTGGAGCACTGTCTTGTAAGACTCCTGGAGCAGTGTCTTGTAAGACTCCTGGAGCACTGTCTTGTAAGACTCCTGGAGCAGTGTCTTGTAAGACTCCTGGAGCAGTGTCTTGTAAGACTCCTGGAGCACTGTCTTGTAAGACTCCTGGAGCAGTGTCTTGTAAGACTCCTGGAGCACTGTCTTGTAAGACTCCAGGAGCACTGTCTTGTAAGACTCCTGGAGCACTGTCTTGTAAGACTCCTGGAGCACTGTCTTGTAAGACTCCTGGAGCACTGTCTTGTAAGACTCCTGGAGCACTGTCTTGTAAGACTCCTGGAGCACTGTCTTGTAAGACTCCTGGAGCAGTGTCTTGTAAGACTCCTGGAGCACTGTCTTGTAAGACTCCTGGAGCACTGTCTTGTAAGACTCTGGAGCACTGTCTTGTAAGACTCCTGGAGCACTGTCTTGTAAGACTCCTGGAGCACTGTCTTGTGAGACTCCTGGGCACTGTCTTGTAAGACTCCTGGAGCACTGTCTTGTAAGACTCCTGGAGCACTGTCTTGTAAGACTCCTGGAGCACTGTCTTGTAAGACTCTGGAGCACTGTCTTGTAAGACTCCTGGAGCACTGTCTTGTAAGACTCCTGGAGCACTGTCTTGTAAGACTCCTGGAGCAGTGTCTTGTAAGACTCCTGGAGCAGTGTCTTGTAAGACTCCTGGAGCACTGTCTTGTAAGACTCCTGGAGCACTGTCTTGTAAGACTCCTGGAGCACTGTCTTGTAAGACTCCTGGAGCACTGTCTTGTAAGACTCCTGAGCACTGTCTTGTAAGACTCCTGGAGCACTGTCTTGTAAGACTCCTGGAGCACTGTCTTGTAAGACTCCTGGAGCACTGTCTTGTAAGACTCCTGGAGCACTGTCTTGTAAGACTCCTGGAGCACTGTCTTGTAAGACTCCTGGAGCACTGTCTTGTAAGACTCCTGGAGCACTGTCTTGTAAGACTCCTGGAGCATGTCTTGTAAGACTCCTGGAGCACTGTCTTGTAAGACTCCTGGAGCACTGTCTTGTAAGACTCCTGGAGCACTGTCTTGTAAGACTCCTGACACTGTCTTGTAAGACTCTGGAGCACTGTCTTGTAAGACTCCTGAGCACTGTCTTGTAAGACTCCTGGAGCACTGTCTTGTAAGACTCCTGAGCATGTCTTGTAAGACTCTGGAGCATGTCTTGTAAGACTCTGGCACTGTCTGTAAGACTCTGGAGCACTGTCTTGTAAGACTCCTGAGCATGTCTTGTAAGACTCCTGAGCACTGTCTGTAGACTCTGGAGCACTGTCTGTAAGACTCTGGAGCACTGTCTTGTAAGACTCCTGAGCACTGTCTTGTAAGACTCTGGAGCACTGTCTGTAAGACTCCTGCTGTCTTGTAAGACTCCTGGAGCACTGTCTTGTAAGACTCCTGAGCACTGTCTTGTAAGACTCCTGGGCATGTCTTGTAAGACTCTGAGCATGTCTTGTAAGACTCTGAGCATGTCTTGTAAGACTCCTGAGCACTGTCTTGTAAGACTCCTGGAGCATGTCTTGTAAGACTCCTGGAGCACTGTCTTGTAAGACTCCTGGAGCAGTGTCTTGTAAGACTCCTGGAGCATGTCTTGTAAGACTCCTGGAGCATGTCTTGTAAGACTCCTGGAGCACTGTCTTGTAAGACTCCTGGAGCATGTCTTGTAAGACTCCTGGAGCACTGTCTTGTAAGACTCCTGGAGCACTGTCTTGTAAGACTCCTGGAGCATGTCTTGTAAGACTCCTGGAGCACTGTCTTGTAAGACTCCTGGAGCATGTCTTGTAAGACTCCTGGAGCACTGTCTTGTAAGACTCCTGGAGCAGTGTCTTGTAAGACTCCTGGAGCAGTGTCTTGTAAGACTCCTGGAGCAGTGTCTTGTAAGACTCCTGGAGCAGTGTCTTGTAAGACTCCTGGAGCAGTGTCTTGTAAGACTCCTGGAGCATGTCTTGTAAGACTCCTGGAGCAGTGTCTTGTAAGACTCCTGGAGCAGTGTCTTGTAAGACTCCTGGAGCAGTGTCTTGTAAGACTCCTGGAGCAGTGTCTTGTAAGACTCCTGGAGCAGTGTCTTGTAAGACTCCTGGAGCAGTGTCTTGTAAGACTCCTGGAGCAGTGTCTTGTAAGACTCCTGGAGCAGTGTCTTGTAAGACTCCTGGAGCAGTGTCTTGTAAGACTCCTGGAGCAGTGTCTTGTAAGACTCCTGGAGCAGTGTCTTGTAAGACTCCTGGAGCAGTGTCTTGTAAGACTCCTGGAGCAGTGTCTTGTAAGACTCCTGGAGCAGTGTCTTGTAAGACTCCTGGAGCAGTGTCTTGTAAGACTCCTGGAGCAGTGTCTTGTAAGACTCCTGGAGCAGTGTCTTGTAAGACTCCTGGAGCAGTGTCTTGTAAGACTCCTGGAGCAGTGTCTTGTAAGACTCCTGGAGCAGTGTCTTGTAAGACTCCTGGAGCAGTGTCTTGTAAGACTCCTGGAGCAGTGTCTTGTAAGACTCCTGGAGCAGTTTCTTGTAAGACTCCTGGAGCAGTGTCTTGTAAGACTCCTGGAGCAGTGTCTTGTAAGACTCCTGGAGCACTGTCTTGTAAGACTCCTGGAGCAGTGTCTTGTAAGACTCCTGGAGCAGTGTCTTGTAAGACTCCTGGAGCACTGCCTTGTAAGACTCTTGGAGCACTGTCTTGTAAGACTCCTGGAGCACTGTCTTGTAAGACTCAACAAACACTTGACAACAATAATGACAGATGAGGTTAAGTAGAGCTGGAGCATATAAGGTAGGCCCGGGGGAGGGGGTAGGAACGCTCAATAATTAGAACATTCTTAAATAAAAATATATATATATATTTTAATGGTTACACTTTTCAAATAACTGTGCAATATTCAGGGGGAGGGGGAGGGAGAGAGACGAAGTCGTTTTCTAGGCTGTTACAGCTAAGTAGAAGGCTTGGAGAAGGTATAGGAGGCATCCCACTATAACACAACAGTGTTGACAAATGGGACAAGTCTAAAACTGAGCCACATCTAGATGGGAGGCTGACGCAAAAAGAAAACTGGCATCAGGAAGAATGGACTCCAAAACCTGGTGGTCCTTGGTCAAGGACCGACAAGGTTTTTCACCTGATGAAATTATTCCACCACTAAATCGGCAGTCTGGTACCGTCTCTACCAGCAGTCAGGAGGAAGCTGACCTCACTGCTGAACATTTTGCTGTCCAGATGCAAGTTGCTAATCCAGTAAGGCTGAGCGTAAGAACTCTGCCAAAGTTGTCAGAGGTGACAAGGCAGCATAAAGTCTATCTTCTCTTTAAATCTTTGGAACAACAAGAGGCTGTAGACCCAGACAAGTTGAGACCATGACTGCTGAGTACATGTGTAGACAAGTTGAGACCATGACTACTGAGTACATGTGTTGACAAGTTGAGACCATGACTGCTGAGTACATGTGTAGACAAGTTGAGACCATGACTGCTGAGTACATGTGTAGACAAGTTGAGACCATGACTGCTGAGTACATGTGTAGACCAGTTGAAACCATGACTGCTGAGTACATGTGTAGACCAGTTGAAACCATGACTGCTGAGTACATGTGTAGACCAGTTGAAACCATGACTGCTGAGTACATGTGTAGACCAGTTGAGACCATGACTGCTGAGTACATGTGTAGACCACCTAGCATCAATTCTAACTCGCATCTATCAGCACTGCCTAGCACAGTGTAAATAACCTTCTCTATGGAACGAGGTAAATGTAATCCCTGTTCACAAAAAGAAGAGCAGCGCAGAAATCAGCAACTCCAGACCAGTGTCACTCCTGTCAATCACTGGCAAGATTCTTGAGACAATAATCTCACGGCAGATGTCTGCGTTTTTCAACCACCACTCTATTATTTTTGACCGTCAATATTGCTTCAGAAAATGTTACTCTGATGCAAATCTGCTGTTAAACCTCTCCACTATGTGGCACCAGGCACTGGATGAATCCAAGATCAGCTGTGCAGTAGTACTGGACATTGCTGGTGTTTTCGACCGAGTATGGCACCAGGGACTCTTGGCAAAACTGCAAGCACTGGAAATTGCAGGTTCTATACTATGCCTCCTCAACGGGACAGAGTCAACAAGACATTATTGGTGCAAGTGTGCCACAGGAAAGTGTACTTGGGCCATTGTTATGGAATGTCTACTTCAATGACCTTCTTTACCTCATCTCAGAATCTCATGCATATGCAGATGACTGTAACTGTACTCTGACCTTTACTTATCCAACAGAGAAAATGTCAGCCACGTTACATCAATCACCAGCTTATAGCTATGTCAGCCTGGGGAAAATGATGGCAGGTCACATTTGCTACTAAGAAAATACAAATGATGATGGACTCTTGGCACTATGATACTATGATGATAATGCTGGAGCAGTGGTAAGAATGAATGGGAGAGTGTTGGTACCCAGCAACGAAGATGACATCCTTGGGGTGAAATGTGACTCCAACTGACTATGAAGAACCACGTTGTAAATCTTGCAAACAAAGTGGCCAGGAAGCTAAGAGCATTAAGGTGTATCTGGCATCTGCTCAACAGTAGAGGCTGCAAGATTCTGAACAAGGCATAAGTGCACTCACACCTTAAGTATGCTCCACTTTCTTGGACTGCCTCGTCTTATCTACTTCTTGACAGGACAGAGGACAGACAAAGACTAACTTTATTTACCTGGACAGATCTGTCATGTCAGCAGTCTTCAACACTAGAGGGATGAGGGTGGCCTTACTGTTATGTACAAACAATATTGTCAAGGTAATACACTTGTGGAAAGTAAAAAAAATAAGACAGCTTCTACACCATAAGACGGGCAGCCAGCAGCAACTACACTGTGACTGTAACCTCCAGAACATCACTTAATCTGAGATCCTTTATTCCCAGGATGACTCGAGTCTGGAACATGTTTGAACAGGACACCTGGAGTCAACCTGGAGGGTGTTCCGGGGGTCAATGCACCCGCAGCCTGGTCCATGACCAGATCTTAAACCATAGCCTTGATGGTCAGGTACTAACTTTAAATGTCTGTCCAGCTCCCTCTTGAAGACAGCGGTCTACTGGTCAGACCACAAAAAAAATCGCTGGCCCACAGATGGCTCCAATTTCATCCTGTTCCCTGTGTGTGTATGTCTCAACAATAAAAATGTTTTAAAATGAGTCGAGGAAAATACCAGCTCTTAGCTTGAAAATAAAGGTAGGAGAGAGAGAGAGGCAGACAAGAGACAGACAGACAGAAAGAGAGATTGAGAGAAAGAGAGCCAGTACACAGTTATTGATCACCTCACCAGGGCAAGCACCACTCTTCATCCTGGGAATAATAAAACAACTTTCTACCTTACCTCCCCTCCTTATCCTAGGATTAAAATACCATCATCCTAGGATTACAATACCATCCTCATCCTAGGATTAACCTACCCTACTCATCTTAGGATTAACCTACCCTCCTCATCCTGGGATTAACCTATCATCCAAATCCTAGGATTAACCTACCATCCTCATCCTGGGATTAACCTATCATTCAAATCCTAGGATTAACCTACCATCCTCATCCTGGGATTACCCTACCATGATCATCCTGGGATTATCCTACCCTCATTATCCTAAGATTAACCTACCATCCTTATCCTAAGATTAACCTACCTTCCTCATCCTTGGATTAACCTACCTCATACTAGCATTAACCTACCCTCATCATCCTAGAATTAACAAACCCTCCTTTACCATCCTAGGATTAACCTAACTCATTCTAGGATTAACCTACCACCTCCTAGGATTAACCTACCCTCCTCATTCTGGGATTAACCTATCATCCAAATCCTAGGATTAACCTTCCATCCTCATCCTGGGATTAACCTATCATCCTCATCCTGGGATTAACCTACCATGATCATCCTGGGATTATCCTACCCTCCTTATCCTAAGATTAACCTATATTCCTCATCCTTGGATTAACCTACCTCATCCTAGAATTAACCTACCCTCATCATCCTAGAATTAACAAACCCTCCTTTACCATCCTAGGATTATCCTACCTCCTAGGATTAACCTACCCTCATCCTAGGATTAACCTACCCTCCTCATTCTGGGATTAACCTACCATCCTCATCCTAAGATTAACATACCCTCCTCATCCTAGGATTAACAGACCATCCTCATTGTAAGATTAATCTACCCTCCTCACCCTAGGATTAACTTGACCTCTTCATCCTAGGATTAACCTACCCTCTTCATTCTAGGATTAACCTACCCTCTTCATTCTAGGATTAACCTACCCTCTTCATTCTAGGATTAACCTACCCTCTTCATTCTAGGATTAACCCACCCTCTTCATTCTAGGATTAACCTGCCCTCTTCATCCTAGGATTAACCTACCCTCTTCATCCTGGGATTAACCCTCATCTTAGGATTAACCTACCTTCCTAGTCATAGGATTAACCCACCTCATCCTAGGTTTATCCTACCTCATCCTAGGATTAACCTACCCTCCTCCTAGGATTAACCTATCATCCTCATCCTAGAATTAACATACCATCGTCCTAGAATTAACCTACCCTCCGCATCCTAGGATTAACCTACCTTCTTCTTTCTAGGATTAACCTGCCCTCTTCATCCTAGGATTAACCTACCCTCTTCATCCTGGGATTAACCCTCATCTTAGGATTAACCTACCCTCCCTTTCCAATCTAGGATTAACCTACCATCCTCATCCTAGAATTAACCTATCATCCTCATCCTAGGATTAACCTACCATTCTCATCCTAGGATTAACCTACCTGTCCTAGGATTGACCCACCTCATCCTAGGTTTATCCTACCCCTTAGGATTAACCTACCATCCTCATCCTAGGATTAACCTACCATCCTCATCCTAGGATTAACATACCCTCCTCATCCTAGGATTAACATACCCTCCTCCTCCTAGGATTAACCTTCCATCCTCTTCTTAGGGTTAACCTACCTCATCCTAGGATTAACCTACCTCATCCTAGGATTATCCAACCTCATCCTAGGATTAACCTACCATCCTCATCCTAGCATTAACCTACCCCCATCCTAGGACTAACCTACCCTCTTCATCCTAGGGTTAACCTACCTCATCCTAGGATTAACCTACCTCCTCATCCTAGGATTAACCTACCATCCTCATCCTAGGATTAACCTACCATCCTCATCCTAGCATTAACCTACCCTCATCCTAGGACTAACCTACCCTCTTCATCCTAGGATTAACCTACCTCATCCTAGGATTAACCTACCTCCTCCTCCTAGGATTAACCTACCCTCTCTTATCCATCCTAGAGATTAACTATCCTCCCTTCATATGGGGTTGTCCCCTACCCACTCTAGACCCTATTAGCTCTATCCTAGTGTTTATCCTACACATCCTAGGTCCTACCTATCCTGTCCTAGTGTTTATCCTACCCATCCTAGATCTTACCTATCCTGTCCTAGTGTTTATCCTACCCATCCTAGATCTTACCTATCCTCTCTATCCTAGTTTATCCTACCCATCCTAGGTCCTCTCTATCCTAGTTTATCCTACCCATCCTAGGTCCTTTCTATCCTAGTTTATCCTACCCATCCTAGGTCCTCTCTATCCTAGTTTATCCTACCCATCCTAGGTCCTAGCTATCTTCTCTATCCTAGTGTTTACCCTACCTATCCTCTCTATCCTAGTGTTTATCCTACCTATCCTCTCTATCCTAGTGTTTATCCTACCCATCCTAGGTCCTACCTATCCTGTCCTAGTGTTTATCCTACCCATCCTAGGTCCTACCTATCCTGTCCTAGTGTTTATCCTACCCATCCTAGATCCTACCTATCCTAGTTTATCCTACCCATCCTAGGTCCTACCTATCCTACCCATCCTAGATCCTACCTATCCTCTATCCTAGTTTATCCTACCCATCCTCAGTCCTACCTATCTTCTCTATCCTAGATTATCCTACACATCCTATGTCCTACCTATCCTCTATCCTAGTTTATCCTACCCATCCTAGGTCCTACCTATCCTCTATCCTAGTGTTTATCCTACCCATCCTAGGTTCAACCTATCCTCTCTAGGCTAGTGTTTATCCTACCCATCCTAGGGTCTACCTATCCTCTCTACCCTAGAATCCTTGGCTTCATATCAAGTATAAATAATAGAAGTCCTCAGGTTGTTCTTCAACTCTATATATCTTTGGTTAGGCCTCATTTTATGCTGCACAGTTCTGGTCACCGTATTACAGAATGGATATAAATGCACTGGAAAACGTACAGATGAGGATGACAAAGTTGATCCCATGTTTCAGAAATCTTCCCTATGAGGATAGACTGAGGGCCCTGAATCTGCACTCTCTAGAAAGGCGTAGAATTAGGGGGGATATGATTAAGGTGTATAAATGGAAAACAGGAATAAATAAAGGGGATGTAAATAGCATGCTAAAAATATCCAACCATGACAGGACTCGCAGCAATGGTTTCAAGTTGGAAAAGTTCAGATTCAGGAAGGATATAGGAAAGCACTGGTTTGGTAATAGAGTTGTGGATGAGTGGAACAAACTCCCGAGTACCGTCATAGATGCTACGACGTTGTGTAGTTTTAAAAATAGATAAGATAACTACATGAGTGGGTGGGTGTGAGTTGGACCTGACTACCTTGTGCTACTAGGTCTTATGCCATGCTCCTTCCTTAAGTGGAAGTAACCTGACTAGGTGGGTCATTGGTCTAAGCCAGGGAGCGACATGGACCTGCCTGCTGCAGTGTTATTTCTTTCTTATGTTCCTCACCATCTCAGGCTTTACCAATCCTTATCCCCTCCTATCCATCCTATTGTTTACCCCATCCTTCCTTACCCATCCTAGTCTTTACCTACTTAAGGTTTACCTACCCATCCTAGGTTTTACCACGTCCTCCTCCCAGAGTTTGTGATATAACCCTGACTTTGAAAAAGGCATTAACAATATGGCCGTGCACTCTACCCCAGGACCAGACTCGTGGAACTCTGTGTTCATCAAGAATTGCAAGAAACCCATCACCTGCCTTACATATTTATGGAGAGGGAGCCTAGACACGGTGGAGTTATCCCAAAGTCAAAAAAAATAAAATATAGCCCCACTCCACAAAGGTGACAGTAAAGCAATTTCAAAAGAATTACAGACGGATAACACTAACATCCCAAACAAAATCTTGGAAAGAGTTCTGAGAAGCAAGATCGCCGCCCACTTTAATACCCAACAAATGCACAACCCAGGGCAGCTTGGGATTAGAGCAGGTCACTCCTGCCTGTCACAACTACACTATCACATGGTCTTGAATACACTGGAGAACAATCAAAATGCAGATGTAGTATACACAGACTTTGCGAAAGTCTTCGAAAAGTGCGACCATGATTTAATAGCACACAAATGTGTGATAAAAAGTAACAGGAAAAGTGTGTAGATGGATCTATAAATTCCTAACAAATAGAAGAGAGTAAAGTCAGAAGCGGCTAAAGTAAAAAGCTGTGTTCCACAAGGTATAGTACTTTGCCCCCATCCTTTTCATCACCCTCATACCTGACATACACATGTACAGTAGACCGTCGTTTAACAAGGTTTTGTATGGCACGTTTTGGTTATAGAATGATTGAAGAATTGCGGAATATTTTTGTATAACACTTCGTAAAATTAACTTAACACGATTCGCAGGAGGGGAAAAAATTTTGAGCATATCACCCACGGGACACGTACCATCCTCTGCTAAGATTTTATATCTTTTTCTTGCCATATCTTAAATCTGCCAAGCAATCATGGCACCCAGTAGGCATGCAAGTGTTGCTGAAAGTGGCAAGAAAAGGTTTAAGCGTTCAAGTCTTAGAATTAACAAAGAAAATACAGTGGTTCCTCGGTTTTCGTGCATCTCCAAACTCGAACATTTATGTAAGTGTATTTTCGTAAGTGCTGTTGCAAGTGTATTTTTGGGGGTCTGAAATAGACTAACCTATGTGACATTATTTCTTAAGGAAGTAAATTCGTTCGGTAATGGCACTTGAGCAGCATTCTGGAACAAATTTTCGGCAAAAACCGAGGGACCACTGTAGAGATATTAGACAAGAGATAACCTGTGGCCGTAATGAAGCGTCACTGTGCACATAAAAAGAATGAGGTAAATATGAGTGTGTGATGACTGACTGACTGATTTACTGACTGTATTACTGACTGACCTTACTTACTGACTTGACTTACTGACTGACTTGACTTATTGACTGACTGACTGACTTACTGACTGACTTGACTGACTTACTGACTTGACTGATTTACTGACTTAAAGTTAGACTTTTTCACTGAAGAGGACCCTGAAACGGTGTCTAGAGCAGCTTATGCCTTACCGTCAGTTGTATAATGTACTGTGGGGTAAAAAAAAAAAAACAGAAATCCATTACAGAATTTGTGCACACTTCAGTACCAGAACCTCTACCATCCACCTCAGCCCAGTAGGGCCACAGCATAACTCTCAACTCTCTTCACAATCATCCACAAACACCAGCATCCACAATTTAAGATAAGAAATACTATTATTTCTGTTGCATTTGTAATCTTAAGCAGTAAAAACAACATAATATTTTTATTTTTGCAAGATCTGGAGGTCTAAAAAAAAGTTGTTTGCCTTTTTTGGGGCTTCCAGGAACATAACCCTATTTTTCCCGTAAGTTCTTCAGTTTGTCTAACACGATTTTAACTAAGACGGCATTTTCAGGAATGTAACTGTGTTAAACGACGGTCTACTGTATCTTCTTTTACTGACGATACTTGAATTTGCATGACAGTGTCATCCACTGAGGACACTGCAAATCTCCAAGTGGACATAAACAAAGTCTTTAAATAATATGAAGTTCAATGAAGACAAATTTCAATTAGATCAGAGTATAAAACAAATTCCAACCACACAATACAGCGAAAAACTAATGTGAAGGACCTGGGAACGATAATGTCAGAGGATCTCACCTAGAAAGCTCACAACAATGTATCTACCACATCTGCTAGAAAAATGATAGGATGGATAATGAAAACTTTCAAAACTAGACATGCCAAGCCAATGATGATTCCCTTTAAATCACTTGTTCTCTTTAGGCTGGAATATTACTGTACACAAACGACCCTTTCGAGGCAGGTGAAATTGCAGAGCTGGAGAATATACAGAGAACATTCACTGCATGTATAAGTACAATAAAGCACCTCAATTACTAGGAATGTTTAAAGTCCCTTACCTTATACTCCTTGGAATGCAGGCAAGAAAGATGCATCATAATTTACACCAAGAAAATCCTAGAGGAATTAGTCCCTGACCTGCACGCAGAAATCTCTGCCTATGAAAGCAAGTCTTGGCAGGCAGTGCAACATCCCCCTAATGAAAAGCAGGAGCACTATTAGTACACTAACAGATAACACAATAAGTGTCAGGGACCCAAGAGTGTTCAACTACCTCCCAGCATACATAAGGGGGATTACCAATAGACCCCTGGCTCTCTTTAAAAGGAGCTGGACAGACACCTGAAGTCAGTACCCGAGCAGCTGGGCTGTGGTTCGTACGCTGAATTGCATGCAGCCAGCAGCAACAGCCTGGTTGATCAGGCCTTGATCCACCACGAGGCCTTGTCATGGACCCAACCACAGGGACATTGACCCCTGGAACACCCCCAGGTAAACTCCCCTACCCATCTTAGGGTTTTCATAGACTCCTTTTTCTTTGCTATTCCTCCTAGGGTTTACCCATCTATTCCACCCAACTTATCCTAAAGTTTACCCACCTTCCCTCGTCTCTCCTACCCGTCCCAAGGTTTACCTACCCTCTCTACTGATCCTAAGGTTTACCTACCCTCTCTACTGATCCTAAGGTTTACTTACTCTTCCCTATTCATCCATGGTTTACATTCCTCCCCAACCCTCACCCACCCTAGAGTTTACCTGCCTTAACCCTTTGGGGGTCGACAGGCATTCTCGGAAACACGTTCTCAGGGTCGAAAATTTTTTGGAAAAAAAATAATATTTTTTTCTTATGAAATGATAGAGAATCTTTTTCCGATCATAACGACACCAAACGTATGAAATTTGAATGAAAACTTACGGAATTATGCTCTCACGAAGTTATCGGTCTCGAAGATGTTTATGCATCGGCGACTTCGCCCACTTTGAGCCCTATTTTTGGCCAATTCCAATGTTCCAGTCCACTAAAATCATACCTATTACGCTAGAACTCCATTTCTTCTATCGATTGAGTACAAGATACTGCCTATTTACCAATTTCAACTACCCAAAATAGTGGTCAGAAAATAGCAATTTGGCCAATTTCACAAAAATTTCAAACGTTGCCAATTTCAAAATAGGGTCCAGAATAAACAAGGCAGACATTCCTGGCACTCAAATAACATTTTATCTCTTCATTAGTCACGTCTCCAGACCCCTCTTACATTACTTTTGCTTTCCATTTTGAATTTCTATTCTCACAAAAAATAGAAGATTTACTGTTATGTATACAACTGCATCATTGTAAAAATAGTATAAATAATATCAACGCACTTGTGCAAGAATATTAGACTACCCAGTTGATGTGTATTGGACACATGGCGTGATTTGTTTACTCTTGAACATCAGCAAAACTCGAACATTTTCGCTACTTTGCGCTCAGTTTCAAGGTACTTGTCATCGTGAAACCAGTCAAAATTATCTCTATTTCTGTAATACATCATCCATTCTATCGAATGAGACTAAGAAAACGAGTATACAAGCATAAATACTATACGAAAATAGACTGCAAAGTCGCTGTTTTAAACCAAAAACACGGTCAGTATTTTTTTCCTCATTATGCACTGTGTGGTGCAGGATTCTTTTATACTGCACACACTGACTGCACAGACCCATTCTCTCACATCTAGGCCTACCAGCCTGTTTCCACTTGATTTGAGGGCGCTAGAATTTAGGCGTACTAGTACGACGAAAACCTTGGTGCGTAAGCCGTACTAGTACGGCCGAAACCCAGAAAGGGTTAAATGTCCTATTTTACATCAAAATAGACATTTTCATTAATCCATCTATGATACAGTGGAACCCCGAGTTTCAGCCGTAATCCGTTCCAGGAGCTAGGCCTAAACTCAAAGCGGCTGAAAGTCGAAGCAATATTTCCCATAAGAAATAATGTAAATACAATTAATCCGTTCCACCCAAAAATATTCACCAAAAATTCTTTTTTTTTTTAAAGAATAAATACTAAGGTTTTACATACAGAAAACAATGAGAAATAAATATAAAGCTCTAATTTTAATGGATAAATGAACATTTAAATCAGTTTTACCTTTATTGAAGACTCTTGTTGGCATATGAGAGAGGCAGGAGAGTTTGTTTGGAGGCAGGACAAGATAGTCCTTCAATATGACACTAATATCAACTCTACAGCTTATTTATCTAGCACAATTCATCTGACATAATAAACAATATTAATAACATAGAAACATGATATATACTCTAGAATTAATAAAATATGTCATATGTCTCTCTCCCTAATCTGACAAGTGTTGCTGTGTTGTTTGTTGTTGGGTGTATAAGGGCCACTGTAAGATAAGCCTTACATAGGAGTGGTGATGGCCGCCAGAGACGGCAGTGTTGTCAGTCGCCCTATATAACTCCAACAACACTAGAGGAGTCAGTTTCGTGCTGTCCTTTTCCTATTGATTAATCGCTTAACTTACTTGCTACATTGTTAATGCTACACTTTATCGCTGGCTGGTGCTATAGCCTTTATCGACTCGTGCTGCTTTAGTATCATACATATCGTAGAATCACTGAATCACTGAAGGCACATTCTCCCCTCTCTTTTCCTCCTCCACTTTGGTACTTTGCTACAATTTCTTTCTTCAATTCTATCGTGTTTGTCAGTTTCTTTACCAAAGGGCTGCGCGGGGAGGCGTGCAAGCAGACAGGTCTGGTACGTCCGCCAAAACTCGGGGCAATGGCCGAAAGTCAGGACAAAATTAATCCGAAAAAAGTGACCGAAACTCGAAGTGGCCGATACTCGGGATTCCACTGCATTTTCTTCAAAATTATATAAGAAACACGTTACATAGCATATAAACACTTAATGTTTATATACTATGGAGGTGTGGTAGCCGGGCGGAGGGAAAACATTACGTCACTCCCCTTAATACATAACGCTTTTGTTTACAGTTCTCGGCATGAATTATTCATTACTTCTCCCTGGTATGTCAATGGTATGTCAATGGTAATAATATGGCTCTGGGCCACATTCAATATCATGTAGCTATATAGGTAGGTGTAGGTATGTAGCCCAGGCAGACTACATACCTACATTATTATTATAACTAATAATTATACTTATGTGTACCTGTACCTAAGTAAACTTACACACTGTGCTGGCATACAAGTACAGTGGTCCCTCGGTTTTCGTGCATCTCCAAACTCAAACGTTTATGTAAGCGTATTTTCATAAGTGCTGTTGCAAGTGCATTTTTGGGGGTCTGAAATAGATTAACCTACGTGACATTATTTCTTAAGGAAGTAAATTCGTTCGGTAATGGCACTTGAGCAGCATTCTGGAACAAATTTTCGGCGAAAACCGAGGGACCACTGTACACATTAAAATCACTAAGAGTGTCTTATTAGTCTTGAAGACGCCATTTAATAATGATAATAATAACAACACACAATAATAATCACAATAATATAGACATTTTGCTTAATCCATCTAAATACACCCCACAGTAGAATAAATTAACATAAATATGAGATGTGGCAGCCAGGCGACTTGTATGACTTGTGGTAGCCAGGCGACTTGTAGTCCAACATCAGAGAAAATGTGTACACTATAATATTACTGGGGGTAACTAGAAAATTATTCCTTTCGTATGCCTTCACTCAGGGCGTCATTTCTTCTAAAAATGGTGTTACATGAGAATGGGAGTGTTTCTCTTTATTTATTCTACTGTGTCAACATGGAGACAACTTGTACACAATGTAAAGTGATGAAAACCAGACGCGTTCGCCTGGTTTGTTTACATTACGTGTGGGTGGTGAGGGCTGCCCTTGCTGGCTATCCATACCTTCCCAACCTGATTTCCTACAAATAAAACTCACCTCTCACCCTACATTAAGACTACAAATATTTAAAGGTAATTAATGAGTGTACTGTATATGCATTTTATCACTCTAGGGTGCTTAATGTCATAGTAGGTGGGAGTAGCCAGGCAGGATGCCATACCTCCCACACGACTTTCTACAAATATAAATACTTTTCACCTCTCACCCTACATTAAGACCATTAAGACTACAAATATTTTAAGGTAAGTAATGAGTGTACAGTGGACCCCCGGATTTCGTAGTCATCGGATTTTGTAAAATTCAAAATTAGTAACATTTTTTTGTAAAAATATTGGTTCGGAATTCGTAGATCTGCTCGGAATTAGCAATTCGTCCTGGACGCATACGCGTGGCCCACATGGCCCAACACTCCATCCAGAGTCAGTGTGCCATTGTTTACCAGCGAGTGACGGTCACCCACGCATTCATACCATACATTTTGTCATTATTCCATTGTTTTTAGTGTTTGCAACTGCTAAATAAGCCACCATGGGCCCAAAGAAAGCTCCTAGTGGTAAAGAGGCTCAGAAATACGACTCAGTATAACAAGGGGGCTTACTATATACAGTGGAACCCCGAGTAATGTAAAAACTTCATTCCAGAAACCTGCTCAAGTGCCATTACCGAACGAATTTACTCCCTTAAGAAATAATGTCAAGTAGGTTAGTCCATTTCAGACCCCCAAAAATACACTTACAATATTATACTTACATAATTGTACGATTTCCGGGGTGTTCGTTACTCGGGGTTCCACTGTAGTAGTATGCCACTGATGTCAGCTAGGCCTGTATACCTTGTACATGTACACTGTACTTGTAGTAAATAAAGATATTATTATTATTATATTATATTATCCTATGAATCCTAGTATACAAACCACCATCAGCAACTGCTGGGGAATTCACAGATCAGTTAAGGAAGATAGCTATCTGGATAGACTAGAAAATCCCATACCAAATATTTTACTCCTTGGAGATTTTAATCTCATGTAAAATGGTCCAACGCAATGTTATACAGTGGACCCTTGAAAATCGTCTCCCATGAATATCGGCAAATTTTTTTGCCAAAATATTGGCTTGATTTTCGTCCTTTGGCTTAAAAATCGGCGGTCGTATGAAACGCGTCCGAGCGGCCTCCAAGCCACCGCGGGCACACACACATCATTCAGCATCAGTCTGGCATTGTATCTTGGCGAGTGACGATCCCCTCACACGTTCATACGATACATTTCTTAATATTTCATTCGTTTTAGTGCTTGCAACTGCTAAATAAGCCACCATGGGCCCAAAGAAAGCTCCTAGTGCCAGCTATTTCCTAAAGAAGGCGAGAAACACGATAGAATTCAAGAAAGAACACACCAGACAGGGTACTTCCCCACACCAGGCAGGATACTTCCCCACACCACACAGGGTACTTCCCCACACAAACCAGCCAGGGTACTTCCCCACACCAAGCTCAAACAAATGTCTTATTTTAGGTTAAATATTTTATTTTATGTTAATATAGACATTTCCATTACTCCATCTATGATATTTTCTTCAAAATTATATAAGAAACACGTTACATATCATATAGCATATAAACATTGATACAATGTTTATATGCTATTGAGTGGTGAGTCGGGTAGAGTAAACATTACGTTTTCTCTGATACAGCGTTAGACAAAACTGTAAATCTGGCGTCTGGTGCAGTAACCGCCCTTCATACGCGTTTGTTTACAATTCTCGGTATGAATTATTCATTACTTCTCCCTTTGTTTATGATGGCATCTAAAAGTAGTTGTTAGAAACGATTAAACTCAGTGAACATGGTAATAATATTGCTGTGTAGTGTAATAATATGGCTGTGTAGTGAAGCCCCAGGTGGGGGGCTACATACGTGTACCTACGTCTACAGGCTACCTATACTGAATTCCTACAAATAAATACTACACACCTCTCTCCCTACATTAAGACTACAAATATTTTAAAGTAAGCAATGAATGTACTGTGGCAGTAAAAGACAAAGAAGGGAAGTAACCCTGGAAAAGGACTTGGTACCTGAAGTCTATGGCAGGGAATTCCCCTTCCAAACAATAGTAACTCTTCCATCCTCTACCCTCCTCCCGTCTTCCACACATCAACAACTCTTCAATAAAGGTAAGTGTCATGTTATTATTGTTTTATTCTTCATGTTTCATTGTTTTCTGTGTAGATAAATGTACATTTCATGTAAAAAAAAAAAAATTTAATACTTTTGGGTGTCTGAAATGGATTAATTTGATTTACATTATTTCTTATGGGGAAAATGGTTTTGAAAATTATCAATTTTGAATATCGGCAGACACACTGGAACGGATTAATGACAATTTTAAAGGGTCCACTGTACCAGAAATATCTCCGGGAAGCACCCTGCCTCAACAGGTACATACCAATGAACTAATGAGACATTGTGAAAAGTACAGTAGTACTCATTTAACCAACAGATAATTGATCCCACAGCGCAGCTGGTCAGGTACTGACTTTAGGTGCCTGTCCAGCGCCTTCTTGAAGACAGCCAGGGGTCTATTAACCCTTTCGGGGTTTCGGCCGTACTAGTATGGCTTACGTGCCAGGGTTTTGGTCATACTAGTATGCCTAAATTCTAGTGCCCTCAAATCAAGCAGAAACAGGCTGGTAGGCCTAGATGTGAGAGAATGGGTCTGTGCGGTCAGTGTGTGCAGTATAAAAAAAATCCTGCACCACACAGTGCACAATGAGGAAAAAAAAAATCTGACCGTGTTTTTGGTTTAAAACAGTGACTTTGCAGTCTATTTTCATATGGTATTTATGCTTGTATTCTCGTTTTCTTAGTCTCATTTGATAGAATGGATGATATATGTATTACAGAAATAGAGATAATTTTGACTGGTTTCACGATGACAAGTACCTTGAAACTGAGCGCAAAGTAGCAAAAATGTTCGATTTTTACCTATGTTCAGGAGTAAACAAATCACGAAATATGTCCAATACACATCAACTGGGTAGTCTAATATTCTTGCACAAGTGCACTGATGTTATTTATACCATTTTTACAATGATGCAGTTGTATACATAACAGTAAATCTTTTCTTTTTTGTGAGAATAAAAATTCAAAATCGAAAGCAAAAGTAATGTAAAAGGGGCCTGGAGACGTGACTAATGAACAGATAAAATGTTATTCGAGTGCCAGGAATGTTTGTCTCGTTTATTCTGGACCCTATTTTGAAATTGGTATCTTTTGAAATTTGTATGAAATTGGCCAAATTGCAAATTTCTGACCACCTTATTGGGTAGTTGAAATCAGTAAATTGGTTGTTTCTTGTATTTAATTGATAGAACAAATGGAATTCTAGCGAAATAGCTATAATTTTAGTAAACTGAAACATTGGAATTTGCGAAAAATAGGGCTCAAAGTGGGTGAAATCGCCGATGCGTAAATGTCATCGATACCTCTAACTTCGTGAAAGCATAATTCCGTTAGTTTTCGATCAAATTTCATAATTTTGGTGTCGTTGTGATCGGAAAAAGATTCTCTATCATTTCACAAGAATTTTTTCCCCGAAAAGTTTGGGACCCTGAGAACGAGTTTCGGAGAGGGCCTGTGGACCCCCATGTGGACCCCATGTACGCTGGGAGGAAGTTGAACAGTCTTGGGCCACTGACGCTTATTGTGTTCTCTCTTATCGTGCTAGTGGCACCCCTGCTTTTCACTGGGGGGATGTTGCATCGTCTGCCGAGTCTTTTGCTTTCATATGGAGTGATTTTCGTGTGCAAGTTTGGTACTAATTCCTCTAGGATTTTCCAGGTGTATATGATCATGTATCTCTCCCGCGTGCATTCTAGGGAGTACAGGTTTAGGAACTTCAAGCGTTCAAAGTAATTGAGGTGTTTTATCGCAGTTATGTGTGCCGTGAAGGTTCTCTGCACATTTTCTAGGTCAGCAATTTACCTGCCTTGAAAGGTGCTGTTAGTGCGCAGCAATATTCCAGCGTAGATAGAACAAGCAACCTGAAGAGTGTCATGGGCTTGGCATCCCTAGTTCTGAAGGTTCTCATTATCTATCCTGTCATTTTTCTAGCAGATGTGATTGATACAATGTTATGGTCATTGAAGGCGAGATTTTCTGACATGATCACTCCCAAGTCTTTTACATTAGTTTTTCGCTCTAATGTGTGGTTGGAATTTGTTTTATACTCCATTGTAGTTATAATTTCCTGACGTTTTTCCATATCGGAGTAATTGAAATTTCTCATCATTAAATTTCATATTGTTTTCTGCAGCCCATTTAAAGATTTGGTTGATGTCCGCCTGGAGTCTTGCGGTGTCTTCAATGGAGGACACTGTCATGCAAATTCAGGTGTCATCTGCAAAGGAAGACACGACGCTGTGTCTTATATCCCTGTCTATGTCAGATATGAGGATGAGGAACAAGATGGGAGTGAGTACTGTGCCTTGTGGAACAGAGCTTTTCACCGTAGCCGCCTCAGACTTAACTCTGTTTACTACTACTCTTTGTGTTCTATTTGTTAGGAAATTATAGATCCAGCTACCAACTTTTCCTGTTATTCCTTCATCATGCATTTTGTGCCCTATTACACCATGGTCACACTTGTCAAAGGCTTTTGCAGTCTGTGTACATTACATCTGCATTCTGTTTGTCTTCTAGAGCATCCAGGACCTTGTCATAGTGGTCCGGTAGCTGGGACAGACAGGAGCGACCTGCTCTAAACTCATGCTGCCCTGGGTTGTGTAACTGATGGGTATCTAGATGGGTGGCGATCTTGCTTCTTAGAACCCTTTGAAAGATTTTTATGATATGGGACGTTAGCGCTATCAGTCTGTAGTTCTTTGCTATTGCTTTACTGCCCCCTTTGTGGAGTGGGGCTATGTCTGTTGTTTTTAGCAGCTGTGGGACGACCCGTGTCCATGCTCCCTCTCCATAGGATGTTAAAAGCACATGATAGGGGCTTCTTGCAATTTTTGATGAACACGGAGTTCCATGAGTCTGGGCCTGGGGCAGAGTGCATGGACATGTCATTTATCGCCTTTTCGAAGTCATTTGGCATCAGGATAACATCAGATAAGTTCGTGTCTACCAAATTCTGCGGCTCTCTCATAAAATATTCATTTAGGTCTTCGACTCTCAGTCTGGTTAGCAGCTCGCTAAAAACCGAGTCATACTGGGATTTGAGTAGCTCACTCATTTCCTTGCTGTCATTTGTGTAGGACTCATCTCATTTAAGTAGGGGCCCAATACTGGATGTTGTTCTCAACTTTGATTTGGCATAAGAAAAGAAATACGTACTTTGGGTTTCTTTCGATTTCACTTATGGCTTTTAGTTTTAACAATATCATCGCCATTTTCACTATCTCTTCCTGGTGTAGGGTCACAGGATGTACTCCGAGATGTACTCCTTTCCCTTGGAATAGCATATGGCACACTACCAGAACGCATGTAGCGTCGTATATATTGACGCTTCACTGGAGAATATTTCCCCTCACTGTCGCTACTGGAATTGTAATCAAGAGCTTGGAAATCACAATCACTATCACAGTTATCATCACTGCTCACATCTGAGTCCTGGACATGGGACTCAGATGTACAACTGGTACAACTGAACGTGAACGAGACGTCCCAGCACCAGAGGTGGAAGGTTGAGGGTCAGCACTATTTCTGGTATCCTGGGCATTGCTTTCAGTCACAAACTCCTCAAAACCATGAAATTCATCTTCACTGACACTTCCATCTGTATTAGAACTATCACTTGGGAACAAAAGAGTCCCAATTCACCGGAGAGTGAGATATTTCTTACTTGGAGGCATGGTAAACAAGGACTACTGAAATGGCGTTCCCACAATGCAATGCAGGTGCCCCGATTTTTTTCGTACAGTGCACACTGACCACACAGACCCATTCTCTCACATGTAGGCCTACCAGCGTTCTCCCGCTAGATCTGAAGCCACTAGAATTTTGGCATATTAATACGTCACCAACACTGGCTCGTAAGACATATCTATACGGCACCAACAGTGAAAGGGTTAAGACTACAAATATTTTGAGGTAAATACTGAGTGTACTGTGTGTGTATTTTACATTTTATTGTTTTTTAATGCCTAGTTCTATTGCTAACTTAATATATGTTAGTGTAAACTTGCTATCTGGCATTTATATGCATTTATAAGTGGAAAAAATGGCGTTCTGTTTTCCGGCAATGTCTCCTTTCCGGCGGTAGCCTGGAACCAAACCTGCCGTATAAGTGGGGCCCTACTGTACTTCATATTGTAAAATGTTTTAACTTGTTCTAAATTGTAATACAGTGGTCCCTCAGTTTTCTTGCATCTCCAAACTCGAACATTTATGTAAGTGTATTTTCGTAAGTGCTGTTGCAAGTGTATTTTTGGGGGTCTGAAATAGACTAACCTACGTGACATTATTTCTTAAGGAAGTAAATTCGTTCGGTAATGGCACTTGAGCAGCATTCTGGAACGAATTTTCGGCGAAAACCGAAGGACCACTGTACTGTACTTTTCATAAACTACAGGAGACCGTCATTTAACACGAGTTTATTTGGCATAACTTGGGTATAGCACGATTTAAGAATCGAGGCACAATTTTATTAAAAAGAATGAGGTGAATATACAAGCTTGTGTAATGAATAATCCAAGATGTAATCTAATGAAAAGAATGACATGTAGATCACAAGTAAATAAAACAGAAAACTTGTTGCTTGAGTGGATCGAACAAAAGACAAAGAAAGGTGCACCACTTAATTTAATCTTAATTAGGGAAAAGGCCTTACAGTTGTTTAAAGCAGTGTGTGATAAGGAAGGCCTGAAAAAGAGTGCATATTTAGCACAGGCTGGTTCCACAACTTTAAGTTGCATAATAAGTTACAGTGGACCCTCGTATTTCGTAATCATCGCAATTCATAATTTTCGACAATCATAACGTTTTTTCGTCAAAATATTGACTTGCAAATTGTCATTTGGCTTGCAAATAGTCGTTCGTCTCAAACGCATACAAGTGGCCCTGAGCGGCCCGACACACCATTCACAGTCGGTGTGGCATTGTTTATCAGCGAGTGACCATCACCCAACACGTTCATACGATAAATTTCTTAATATTCCATTCGTTTTAGTGTTTGCAACTGCTAAATAAGCCACCATGGGCCCAAAGAAAGCTCCTAGTTCCAGCCCTTTGGTAAAGACGGTCAGAAACACGATAGAATTCAAGAAAGAGATCACTGCAAAATATGAAAGTGGTGTGCGTGGGGCAGAGCTTGCCAGGCTGTATGGAAAACCCCATACAGTCAACCCTCCATTTTTGTGTATCTCCATTATCGCTAATTTCAGTTTTCGAGCACTTTTTTTGTGGAAATATTGGCTCCGTTTTCGCTGATTGGCTCCATTTTCGGAACCTGTCCAGTGCCCAGCTCACATACAAAGCCTGCAAGCCCGCCTCCCACGCACATTCTCAGGCAGTGTAGCATTGTTTCTGGTTGAGTGAACATTATCCTGCAAGTTCATACAAAACATTTCTTAACAATCCATTGCTTTTGGCCCTTGATTATTGTGTGTGACTGCTAAATAAGCCACCATGGGCCCAAAGAAAGCTCCTAGTGCCAGTCCTTTGGTAAAAAAAGTGAGGAACACCATAGAATTAAAGAAAGAAATCATAGCAAAGTATCAAAGTGGAGTCGATAAAGGCTATAGCGCCAACCAGCAATAAAGTGTAGCATTAACAGTGTAGCAAGTAAGTTAAGCAATTAAGCGACAGAAAAAGGACACGAAAGTAACTCTCCAATGTTGTTGGAGGAATATAGAGCCACTGAACATACTCAGCCCTGCTATCTTCCACCACCCTAAACCTCTGCCAGCATCTCCTCCATCAAACTATCTAATTAAACTAACATCTCCTCCAAGGTAAGTGTAAATATTTCATATTTATAAATTAAAGTGTAAATACAGTGGACCCCCGAGTATCGGCTGGCCTGAGTATCGGCCGACTCGAGTTTCGGTCGCTTTTTTCGGCCCAATTTTTCCCTGACTATCGGCCGTTTCCCCGAGTATCGGCCCATGTACAAGACCTGTCTGCCTGCCCGCAGTTGCGCACCTCCCAGCGCAGGCATCGTAAGCCAGTCTAGCTTTGTTTACCATTGAGTGAACATTACCCAGTGCTCTCATTCAAACATTTCACAATAATTTTACAGTGGACCCCGAGTTTCGTAAAAACTTCACTCCTGAAGTTTGCTCAAGTGCCATTACCGAACGAATTTACTCCCTTAAGGAAAAATTTCACGTAGGTTAGTCTATTTCAGACCCCCAAAAATACACTTCCACAAGAACTTACAAAATTATACTTACATAATTGCACGATTTCCGGGGTATTCGTTAACCGAGGGTCCACTGTATTGTGTTTATTGATTGTCACTGTGAAATAAGTCACCATGGGTCCAAAGAAGCTTCCTAGTGGCACCCCTGTGGTAAAGAAAGTGAGGAACACCATCGAACTGAAGAAGGAGATAGTAGAAAAATATGAGAGTGGCATACGTGTGGGGGAGCTTGCCAGGATGTACAACAAAAACAAATTGACTATCACCTCTATCCTGGCAAAGAGAAAAGAAATCAAGGAAGCTAAAGTTGCAAAAGGGGTTGATATGTTAACGAAAAATAGATTACAAACAGTGGATGAGGTTGAGAAGTTGTTGGAGGTGTGGATCAACAAAAAACAGATTGCGGGTGATAGTGTTTCCATGGCGATAATTTGTGAAAAGGCAAGGCAGTTGAATGCAGATCTTGTCAATAAAAATGCCTGGAACCAGTGCTGATGTGAGTGATTTTAAGGCCAGCAAAGGCTGGTTTGACAGATTTAGGAAACATAGTGGCATACACAGTGTTGTAAGGCATGGTGAGGCAGCCAGTTCAGACAAACGTGTTGCTCAAAAGTTTGTGAGTGAATTTAAGGGGTTTGTAGACACTGAAAAATTCAAATCCCAAAAAGTGTTTAATTGTGATGAAACAGGCCTCTTTTGGAAGAAAATGCTAAAGAGGACCTACATTACTCAGAAGGAAAAGGCACTGCCAGGACACAAGCCTATGAAAGACAGACTAACTCTCATGTTGTGTAGTAATGCTAGTGGGGATTTTAAAGTGAAGCCTTTACTGGTGTATCACTTATGGAGGGATATTCCCCTTCCATACACTAAGCCCTACCTCACTCCTCCTCCCTATCTTCCAGATGCCAGCAAGTCTCTTCAATAAAGGTAAGTGTTATTTTAAATGTAAATTTATAAATTTAACCCTTTCAGGGTCCAAGGCCATTTTTGGAAGGGGTGCACCAGTGTTTAAGAATTAAAAAAAAAAATTATTTTTTCTTATGAAATGGTAGAGAATCTTTTTCTGAAGGTAATAAAACAAAAAGTAAGAAATTTAATTGAAAACTAACGAAATTATGCTCTCGCAAATTTTGATGTGTCAGCGATATTTACGCATTGGCGATTTTGCCGACTTTGACTCCCATTTTAGGCCAATTACATTATTCCAGTCGACCAAATTCTTAGCTATTTCACTAGTATTGGAAATTGGTAATTTAGCCAATTTAACTCAAAGTTCAAAATATTCCAATTTCAAAATAGGGTGCATAATAAACAATGCAGGCATTCCTGGCACTAAACTAACATTTCCTCTGTTCATTAGTTACGTTTTCAGTCTTTACAAATGAATTCCATTTTGATTTTTTATTCACATAATGAATTTTTATTCAAACCAAAAAATGGAAGATTTACTGTTATGCAATATTGTAATAATTGTACAAATAATATCACCACATTTGTGAACGTATATTAGACCCACCAGCTGGCGCGTATTAGACGTGTGAGGTCATTTGTTTACTCTTGAACATAGGCAAAAATTTAACATTTCAGCTATTTTGAGCTCAGTTTCACGCTATTTGCAGTACTAAAACCAATCAAAATCATCTCTATATCTGTAATATATTTTCCATTCTATCAATTGAGACCAAGGAATCGCAAATACAGTGGACCCCCGCTGTTCGAACGGCTCGGCAGTCGAACAAATCGTCATTAGTACAAAAAAATCGATATCGTCATGCGAACAAATTATCGCGAGTCGAACGAATACATTCGTGACCTGTCCGCCCAGACGCTTGGGTGCCTCACAGCGCAGGCGTGGAGAGCCAGTCCCGCGTTGTTTACACTCGAGAGAACAATACCCTGCACGCTTCTCCAGACATTTCACACTTAATTATAATTTTTTCGAGTTTGTTCATTAACCCTTAAACTGTCCAGCCATAGATCCATGTTTGCTTGCGTAGCACACCAAACGTAGATCTACGTTTTTTTACATACTTTCTTATTGAGAATATCAAGGTCAGAGTGCTACGCACGTACACATATATCTACTTTTTTTTTACATGCTTTCTTATGGAGAAAATCAAGGTCAGAGCACTGCCCACAAAAACGTAGATCTACGTTTGGACAGTTTAAGGGTTAAGTGCGACTGTGAAATAAGCTACCATGGGTCCCAAGAAAGTTCCTAGTGGTACCCCTTAGCTGATAAAAGTGAGAAACACCGTAGAAATGAAGAAGGAAATAATACAAAAATACGAGAGTGGTGTTCGATTGTGTGATCTTGCCAGGATATATGGCAAAAACAGGTCAACTATCGCTTCTATCCTGCTTAAGAAGGAAGAAATTAAGCAAGCTGATGTTGCAAAAGGTGTTACTGTGCGAGCCAAAAATAGACCACAAATAATCGAAGAGATTGAGAAGTTGTTGCTGGTGTGGATCAAGGATAAAGAGTTAGCGGGTGATAGTGTGTCTGAGTCAATTATTTGTGAAAAGGCAAGGAACTTGCATGCCGATCTTTTAAAGAAAATGCCTGCAACCAGTGCTGATTGTAATGGTAGTGAATTTAAAGCCAGCAAAGGCTGGTTTGAGAGATTTAAAAATCGTAGTGGCATACATAATGTGGTAAGGCATGGTGAGGCTGCCAGTTCAGACAAACATGCAGCTGAAAAATTCATAAACGAGTTTCAGGACTACATAAAGACTGAAAAATTGAAACCTGAACAAGTGTTCAATTGTGACGAAACAGGCCTGTTTTGGAAGAAAATGCCCAACAAGACCTACATTACTCAGGAAGAAAAGGCACTGCCAGGGCACAAGCCTATGAAAGACAGGCTAACTCTCATGATGTGTAGTAATGCTAGTGGGGATTTTAAATTAAAGCCTTTACTAGTGTATCACTCAGAAAATCCCAGTGTGTTCAAGAGACACAATGTCGTCAAAAGTAGATTGTGTGTCTTGTGGAGAGCTAGTCAGAATGCATGGGTCACAAAACACCTTTTCAGTGACTGGATCCATGAAGTGTTTGGCCCCAGTGTGAGAAAATACCTACAGGAAAAGGGTTTGGACAAAAAGTGCCTCCTGTTGCTGGACAATGCTCCTTCACATCCTCAAAACATGGAAGACCTACTGTGTGAAGACTTCAAATTTATAAAACTGAAGTTCTTGCCTCCTAACACCACTCCTCTCCTCCAGCCCATGAACCAGCAGGTCATCTGTAACTTCAAAAAACTCTACACAAAAGCAGTGTTTGAAAAGTGCTTTGAAATGACCTCGGACAGTGAATTGATCCTTAGAGAGTTCTGGAAGAATCATTTCAATATCTACAGCTGTATAGGCCTTATAGGCAAGGCTTGGGAGGGAGTGACTTCAAGGACTTTGAACTCTGCTTGGAGACCATTGTGGCCAGGTTGTGTAGAACAGAGGGATTTTGAAGGGTTTGAGGCTGACCCTGACCCTGCCGACCCTGTGCCTGTTGTGGACTCTATTGTGGAATTGGGCAAGTCCATGGGATTGGAGGTGAATGGCGAGGATGTGGAAGAGTTAGTGCAGGGCCACAGGGTAGAGCTAACAACTCAAGAGCTGCAAGAGCTGGAAATGGAAGAGCATCAGACCAGATTTGAGGCTATTGATTCACAGGAGAAGGAGGAGGAAGAGGGGCTGAAGAAGGTGCCTTCTTCAGAGATTAAGGAGAGGTGTACAATGTGGAATAGATTGCAAAGTTTTG
This sequence comes from Cherax destructor, assembly GCA_009830355.1. Lineage (NCBI taxonomy): Eukaryota > Metazoa > Arthropoda > Malacostraca > Decapoda > Parastacidae > Cherax > Cherax destructor. The sequence goes on from WNWK01005969.1 coordinate 103,373, forward strand.
TTGAAAAATACCACCCTGAACAAGCTCAAACAAGCCATAACAGCAGCATGTTCAGTGACCAAACAATGTCCTTCTTCAGGAACATGTTGAAAAGGCGCCAGAAACAGAGGACTGTGGACAGTTATTTTGTTAAAGTGTCCAGTGACTCCCAAGCTGGTCCTAGTGGGATTAAAAGACAAAGAAAAGAAGTAACCCCAGATAGGGCTTTGATACCTGAAGTCCTTCTGGAAGGGGATTCCCCTTCCAAACACTAACCCCTCCCTCCCTCACTCCTCCTCCCTCTCTTCCATATGCCATCAACAATCTTCAATAATGGTAAGTAAAAAGACTTGCATTTATTTACTAATACTTTTAGTAGTACAGCACTGTAGTATTTAATGTTTTTGTCTATGTAGAAGCTTAATTTTATTAAAATATATTATTTTTTATATATTTTTGGATTTCTGGAACAGATTAATTGTATTTCCATTATTTCTTATGGGAAAAATTAAATTGCCTTTCGAAAATTTCACGTTAAGAACAAGCTCCTGGAACGGATTAAATTCGAATGGCGAGGGTCCACTGTAGATAAATAAGCCATAGAGTTGATAATAGTGTCATATTGAAGTACTATTTTGTTATGCTTCCTGACAGCAGGAACGGATTAATTGGATTTACATTATTTCTTATGGGAAATATTGCTTCGACTTTAGGCCTAGCTCCGGGAACGGATTAAGGACAAAACTTGGAGTTCCACTGTAATTAAAACTAGACAAGTGGTTTACTTGATTACAATCATATTTAATCTTAACCCTTTCGGGGTTTCAGCCATACTAGTACGGCTTATGCACCAGGGTTTTCGTCGTACTAGTACGCCTAAATTCTAGCGCCCTCAAATCAAGTGGAAACAGGCTGGTAGGCCTAGATGTGAGAGAATGGGTCTGTGCGGTCAGTATGCACAGTATAAAAAAAATCCTGCACCACACAGTGCATAATGAGGAAAAAAAAAAACTCTTGACCGTGTTTTTCGTTTAAAACAGCAACTTTGCAGTCTATTTTCGTATAGTAGTATTTATGCTTGTATACTCATTTTCTTAGTCTCATTCGATAGAATGGATGATATATTCCAGAAATAGAGATAATTTTGACTGGTTTCACGATGACAAGTACCTTGAAACTGAGCGCAAATGTTCGATTTTTGTCAATGTTCAAGAGTAAACAAATCAAGCCATGCGTCCAATACACATCAATTGGGTAGTATAATATTCTTGCACAAGTGCGCTGATATTATTTATACCCTTTTTACAATGATGCAGTAGTATACATAACAGTAAATCTATTTTTTGTGAGAATAAAAATTCAAAATGGAAAGCAAAAGTAATGTAAGAGGGGCCTGGAGACGTGACTAATGAACAGATAAAAATGTTATTTTAGTGCCAGGAATGTCTGTCTTGTTTATTCTGGACCCTATTTTGAAATTGGCATCTTTTGAAATTTGTGTGAAACTGGCCAAATTGCCAATTTCTGACCACCTTATTGGGTAGTTGAAATCGGTAAATTGGCGGTTTCTTATACTCAATTGGTAGAAAAAATGGAATTCTAGCGAAATAGCTATAATTTTAGTAGACTGAAACATTGGAATTTGCCAAAAACAGGGCACAGAGTGGGCGAAATCGCCGATGCGTAAATGTCATCAATACCGCTAACTTCGCGAGAGCATAATTCCATTATTTTTCCATCAATTTTCATAATTTTGGTGGTGTTATGATCGGAAAAAGATTCTCTATCATTTCATAAGATTTTTTTTTTCCAAAAAATTTGCGACCCTGAGAACAAGTTTGGGAGAGGGCCTTGCGACCCCCAAAGGGTTAATACTAATGCGAGATAGTCAAGGTGGAAGATTCTAAGGAGTTGCACATAATAAAAAATATTACAATTAATGGTTCAGTCAGTAATATTTCATGGACTGGCAGAAGTTTAAAAGTACAGTCAACCCTCCGTTTTCGTGTATCTCTGTTTTCGTGTGTTTCAGTTTTCGTGCAGTTTTTTCGGGGAAATTTTACCTCCATTTTCGTGCTTGGCGGAACCTGTCCACCAGTGCCCCGCACATACAAAGTCCGCTAGACCGCCACCCACGCACATTGTCACGCAGTGTAGCATTGTTTATGCTTGAGTGAACATCATCCCAGGAGTTCATACAAAACATTTATTAACAATTCATTGTTTTTGGCCCTTGATTATTGTGTGTGACTACTAAATAAGCTACCATGGGCCAAAAGAAAGCTCCTAGTGCCAGTCCTTTGGTAAAGAAAGTGAGAAACACGATGGAATTTAAGAGTGTAGCATGCATGCAGGGAGTGTAGCATGTATGCAGGGAGTGTAGCATGCATGCAGGGAGTGTAGCATGCATGCAGGGAGTGTAGTATGCATGCAGGGAGTGTAGCATGTATGCAGGGAGTGTAGCATGCATGCAGGGAGTGTAGCATGTATGCAGGGAGTGTAGCTTGTATGCAGGGAGTGTAGCATGCATGCAAGGAGTGTAGCATGCATGCAACGAGTGTAGCATGCATGCAACGAGTGTAGCATGCATGCAACGAGTGTAGCATGCATGCAACAAGTGTAGCATGCATGCAACGAGTGTAGCATGCATGCAACGAGTGTAGCATGCATGCAACGAGTGTAGCATGCATGCAGGGAAGTGACCCCGGATAAGGACTTGGTACCTAAATTCCTTATGGAAGGGGATTCCCTTCGTGCAGTTTTTTCGGGGAAATTTTACCTCCATTTTCGTGCTTGGTACGGAACCTGTCCACCAGTGCCCCGCACATACAAAGTCCGCTAGACCGCCACCCACGCACATTGTCACGCAGTGTAGCATTGTTTATGCTTGAGTGAACATCATCCCAGGAGTTCATACAAAACATTTATTAACACTCATTGTTTTTGGCCCTTGATTATTGTGTGTGACTACTAAATAAGCTACCATGGGCCAAAAGAAAGCTCCTAGTGCCAGTCCTTTGGTAAAGAAAGTGAGAAACACGATGGAATTTAAGAGTGTAGCATGCATGCAGGAGTGTAGCATGTATGCAGGGAGTGTAGCATGCATGCAGGGAGTGTAGCATGCATGCAGGGAGTGTAGTATGCATGCAGGGAGTGTAGCATGTATGCAGGAGTGTAGCATGCATGCAGGGAGTGTAGCATGTATGCAGGGAGTGTAGCTTGTATGCAGGGAGTGTAGCATGCATGCAAGGAGTGTAGCATGCATGCAACGAGTGTAGCATGCATGCAACGAGTGTAGCATGCATGCAACGAGTGTAGCATGCATGCAACGAGTGTAGCATGCATGCAACGAGTGTAGCATGCATGCAACGAGTGTAGCATGCATGCAGGAAGTGACCCCGGATAAGGACTTGGTACCTAAATTCCTTATGGAAAGAGATTCCCCTTCCAAACAATAGCCTCTCTTCCTTCTTCCCTCCTCCCTCTCTTCCATCCAGCAACATCAGTCTTCAATAAAGGTAAGTGTCACATTCAGTTTAATAATAAAATAATAATATAATAATATTTATATTTCGATGCATGTTACAAGTGTACATTGTTATTGGTAGTTACAATTATAAAACTGTAATGCAAGGAGAGCCACTGGCATGCCATGGCATTAGGGGCAGCTTATTCTAAAGACTTATTCACTAAGTACTTAATGCTAGAGAAATTGATTGAGTTTATTCTAGTTATGTATTATTTCAAATTACAATATGATTATACATACTATTAAAAGACAATACTAGAGAAATTGGTTGAGTTTAATCTAGTTGTATATTTTATTTCAAGTTACAATATGTTGATGCTATACAGTATAATAACAATACTAGAAAAATTTATTGAGTATCTTCTAGTTATATATTTTATTTCAAATTAACAAAATGATGATACTATACTATTTTAAATGACAATATGATGATATGAAATTGCAACAAGTGGTAAGGAGGATGACAATATAAAACTGAGATTATCTTAGTAAAATAACATTGGGTTTGAAAGTTTGTTACAGTATGAGTATTTAGTATAGGGTGAGTAGGTGATTTTGAGAAGAGTCTTGAATTGATTTTCCGACAAGGTTAACTTAATATTTACTGGTAATGAATTCCAGATTCTGGGGCCTCTTTATGTGCATAGAATTTACATTGGTTAGTATGGACTCGGTATGTCAAATAGTGATCTGTGTCTTTTTCGTGGTCGTGGGACCTATTAAAGTTGTTGAGGAGAATTTTGAGCGAGGTTGATATTAGCATGTAGAGTTTTATGTATGTAGAAGGCACATGAATAGGTATGAATATTTTTTACGGTGAGTAGTTTTAAAGTTTTGAGTATAGGTGGAGTATGCTGTCTAGAGGGGAATGTGTTATCATCCTGACTGCAGCCTTTTGCTGGGTTATGAGTGGTCTAAGGTGATTTAATGCTGTTGAGCCCCATGCACAGATTCCATAGGTGAGATAAGGGTAGATAAGAGAATGATATAGTGCAATGAGAGCTGGTTGTGGACATAAAATAGCGTATCTTAGATAATATACCTACTGTCTTTGAGATTTTCTTGGAAATTTGTTGTGTGTGTGTTTGGAATTTAAGACTACTCTCAAGGTGTAAATCTATCTTTAACCCTTTGGGGGTCGACGGGCCCTTTCCCGGGAAAGTGTTCCTTGGGTCGAAATTTTTTTGGAAAAAAAAAAAATATTTTTTTCTTATGAAATGATAGAGAATCTTTTTCCGATCATAACGCCACCAAAATTATGAAATTTGATCGAAAACTAACAAAATTATGCTTTCGCGAAGTTATCGGTATCTATGACCCTGACGCATCGGCGATTTCACCCACTTCGAGCCCTATTTTGACAAATTCCAATGTTTCAGTCTCCTAAAATTATACCTATTTTGCTAGAACTCATTTCTTCTATCGAATGAGTACAATAAACTGCCTATTTACCAATTTCATCTACCCAAAATAGTGGTCAGAAAATGGTAATTTTCCAATTTCACACAAATTTCAAACGATGCCAATTTCAAAATAGGGTCCAGAGTAAACAAGGCAGACATTCCTGGCACTAAAATAACATGTTCTCTGTTCATTAGCCACGCCCTCCAGGCCCCTGTTCCATTTCTTTTGCTTTCCATTTTGAATTTTATTCTCACAAAAAATAGAAGATTTACTGTTATGTATACAACTCATCATTGTAAAAATGGTATAAATAATATCAGAGCACTTGTGCATGAATATAAGACTCACCAGTTGATGTGTATTGGACGCATGGTGTGATTTTTTACTCTTGAACATAGTCAAAAATTGAACATTTTCGCTACTTTGAGCTCAATTTCAAGGTATGTACTTGTCATTGTCATACCAATCAAAATCATCTCCATTTCTGTAATATATCTTCCATTCTATCAAATGAGACCAAGAAAACTTGCCTTCAGTGTGTCTTGATATAGGGAAATCATTTATCGATATATCAAGCTGGATATTTAAGGCTATGTTGCCAAACAGCATGAAGTATGTTTTGTCTATGTTGAGAGTGAGTTTGTTGGTCATCATCCAGGTATATATTTTTAGCAGCTCATTGTTTACAGTGTTTCTGAGTACAGTTGGGTTTGAATGGGAGTAGACGTAAGTAGTGTCATCTGCAAATAGAACTGGTTTAAGTAAGTTGGGATGCATTGGGGAGATATTGATGTAGATGAGAAAGAGGAGTGGCCTAGGACACTACCCCTGGGAGTACTCATACAGCTACAGGCTGGATAGCGGAGTTGACTCCATTTGCATATACATACTGGTGTCTGTCGTTAAGATAAGATTTTAGGTAATCAAGGGAATGTCCTCTGATGCCATGATTTAGTTTTAGGTGCAGGAGATTGTGGTCGACTGTTGCAATAATAGGTGACAGCACATGTGCAGCTTTTTTATACTATGTACAGTGGACCCCCGGTTATCGGCCATAATTCATTCCAGAATGCTGTTCGAGCCGTTATCGAACAATTTATTCCAATAAGGAATAATGTAAATTAGATTAGTCCGTTTAGACCCTATAAATATACAGTGGACCCGACTTACATTTTTTCTTCCAGAATGCTGTTAAAAGCCATTACCAAACAAATTTATTCCCTTAAAAATGATGTAAAATGACTAGTCCGTTTAGCCCCCCAAAATTACACTTACAAAAGCTTTAAAAAAAAATAAACTTACATAAAAGTGTGTGTTTGGGGACCATCGTAAGTCGGGGACCACTGTACTTACAAAGCACTTACAAAAATACACTTACAAATTGTTCATTTGTTAGCAGTACGAAACCGGGGTCCACTTAATGAATGGTAAAGTTATTCAGATCTCCTGCTTTTTTTTAATGATTTAATGATGAGGAGACTTGTAGAATTAGTTGGGTAGATATTTGGGTAGTTGCCAGTGAGGTAGTCTTTCGGCTGGGTGTTTGATATGAATTTTACTTGTTAGCATTACCTAAGTAGAGAAGATATGAAATTTTCATTGTCAATAGGTTGTATGTGAGGTTCATCTGGTTTAGTTAATTTTATCTTTCTGTTTCCAAACTTTCCAGAGCCCAAAATTTTGGAGAAGGTTTACCGGTACTTTTCATATTGCCTTTTATTTTAATAAATCTATTTTCTTACATTTGTTTTATTTTCATTAGTTTTGTGAGTATTGATTGTACGTTACCAGTTCTTTAGTAATCAGGCCTAACGAATTGCCAAGATGGTGCTTTTTATCAACAGATTTGAGGATACTATCTGAGTCATTGTTTAGTCTCTTTTCCATGATCTGCTTCGTTTGATTGGAAATGCATGTTAAGAGGTTTAGGGTTTTAAAAAGTTTTGACATCTTTGTCAATATTACTGCTGTCAGCAGCCTCGCTGCCAATCAATGTCACCAGTGCTAATATTAAAGACCGATGTTCATCATGAGGGAAATGAGATCTTTCTTTTTTGAGGCAAACATGTTGGTTATGAAAAAAAGGGGTAGGGTTTATGTTGTCTGTGATTATACCTGTTGTAATGGGGATATCGGGGTCCAGATATGTTCAAGTAATGAGGAACTGCTCAGATTTTGTGGCTTAGTTATGGGGTAGTAAAAGCAGTTGTTCATAGTGTTTGTGAAATCAGCTACTGGAGGGTCATGTTGGAAGGTTTCATGTTGAAGTCCCTTAAGTATCAGGGGTTTTATTCAACTGACTCATTTATGTTTTAGTTACTACAAAAGTTTATGTTTGATGAGGAATGGACCCAGTTTCGCAATTATTGTTATTATAACTGGGGAAACGCTAAAACCCCAGGGGTCCCGAGCGCAAACCGAAATCGCAATTATGTAAGATATATTGTCAGCTTTTTGGAAGTGTATTTTTGGGGTCTGAAATAGACTAACCCACGGACATTTTCCTTAAGGGGTAAATTGTCAGTAATGGCTTGAGCAGACTTCAGGAGGAAGTTTTATGAAAAATCGAGGCCACTGTGTCGAGATTTGTTCCCAAATGTTATAGGGGTTTTTTGGTTTTGATGTGAATTTAGCTATTATGTATTCCCTTTTCGTCCTTTGAAAAATTATTTTGTAATTCCCAAATTTATCAGATAATAGATGGTAGTGGCTCCTCCTGGTTGGTCCTGGAAAACAGTGACTTTGCAGTGTATTTTCGTTTGGTTTTATGGTTGGTCTATTTGATAGAATGGAAGATATATTACAAAAAAAGATATGATTTTTATTGGTTTTGGGACAAATGTAGCGAAACTGAGCAAAGAGAGAAATGTTCGATTTTTTTCCGATGTTCAAAGTAAACAAAATACTACATCATGTATCCAAGTCAACTGGTGGGTCTAATATGTTTAAGAATGCGCTATTATTTATACAATTATTACAATATTACAAAATACAGTAGTCTGCTCAACATTAAATTTTTTATTTTTGTTGAATAAAAATTCAAAATAGAAAATGTAATAAAGAGGGCCTGAGACGAATTAAGAACAGAGGAAGTGTTATTTTAGTGCCAGAATGTCTGCATTGTTTATTCTGGACCCTATTTGAAATCAGCCTTTTTCTTTTTGAAATTAGCCAAAACCAATTTGATCACTTTATTAGGCAGGAAAGGTAAAAAGCGTTTCTTTATTCAATCAATATAATGAGAACCCTCGGTTAGCGGCCATTCCAAACGCAACCCCAGTTAGCGGCCGGGTTTTTTGGCTCCCAGTTACAGACGTTATTTTGGATAGCGGCCGATGGGGCGGCCCCCGCCGGTGGGGGCCCCTTGGGGCCAGTTTGGCTGTCTCTCTCGGAGGTAGAAGCTTCTGCTCATTCATCCAGACATTTCGCTTGTTTTTTTTACCAGTGCAACTGTGAAATAAGAACCATGGCTCCCAAGAAAGTTCCTATAAAGTTCCTGTGGCAAAGAGAGTGAGAAACACGATGGAATTTAACCCCTTTGGGTTATGGTCGTACGAAGCCTTACCACTTGTTATTGACGTTTAGTATCCAAATTTACCCCCAAATCAAGCAGAAACAGGCTGAGGTCAGATGGACAGAATGGTCTGTGGCGTGTGACAGTATAAAAATTCCACCACACAGGCATAATGGGAAAAAAAACTGACCGTGTTTTTTTGGTTTAAAAACAGCGGCTTTTGGTCTATTTTGTATGGATTTATTGTTGTATTTCGTTTTCTTGGTCTCATTTGATAGAATGGAAGATATATTACAGAAATAAAGATGATTTTATTGGTTTACAATAACAAGTACCTTGAAATTGAGCTCAAATAGCGAAAAAATTCGATTTTGACGATGTTCAAAAAAAACAAATCACACCATGCGTCCAATACACATCAACTGGCGACTAATATTCATGCAAAGTGTTTATATTATTTTTAACCCTTTTTCAGGGGGCAGTTGTATAAATAACAGTAAATCTTTTTTTTGGGGAATAAAATTCAAAATGGGGAAACAAAAAAGTAAGAGGGGCCTGGAGCGGACTAAT
>WNWK01005970.1:0-112357 GCA_009830355.1 Cherax destructor
TGCAATTGGAATAACAAATAAAGTGATTCCATGAAAGAATCAAGAGACATCTTAGACATCCTAAGCAATCTTACAAACAGAAACTCATGAGATAACAGATGTAATCTTTCGCAGATATATCAGATCGTTGAGAAAGATAGAGGCAGAGGAAAAGGAGGCATTGCAGTAATCATTACAAACCGATGAGGTGGGAAATGGGAAGGTGGACGAAATTTGCGAAAGAACTCCATAATGGCTAATTCAGTCTGGGGACATGGGTAGTCATTGCATTGATACCATTCCACCACAGAACTGCAAGATGCAAAAGGAAAAGAGAGAATATAAAAGAACCCAGCAGGGCAATGGTTGACACACTAGCTACAGGCTGGCCAAAAGCTCACATGGTAGAGCAAAGTTACTGAATTATCAGCATTTCAATCGAAAGAGATTGATTGGTAACCCTAGGTTACATAAGTCAAAGGCATATGAGGAAGCAAGATAGGATGTTCTGTTTTTCACGGAAGCATCATGCCTTATCAGCATGCAGAGACACACAAAGCGAGGAGGAGAAGAGGATGAACCAGCAGACTGAACCTTGTGTTCACCTAAACCTCAGACATTGAGGACAACACATGAAAGGCCCCATGAGCTAGTAAATCACGTAGTTATGGGCTTTGAATATGTGGAGATTTTAAGTAAAGAGAGTAACTGGGAGTAGGATGGGAAAACTGAAACAGCAAAGGGATGACTACACAGGTATGAGAACTTCCCTTAGGAGGTTCAGTGGAAACAGAAATCATTAAACAAAATGATGGACTACGTAACAACAAAATGCAAGAGGCAGAGGAAAGATTTGTTCCAAGGGCAACAAAATAATGAGAAAACAGAACAGACCCTTGGTTCACCAATGGTGGGCAGGAGATAAACTAGTGCACTGAGAATGGAAAATGAGAATTAGTCGAAGGCCAGAGCAAGTATGCACAAATAAGGAGAAAGTCCAAGAACGGCACGGGCGACAATAAAAGTCAAGTCTAATCATAAGCTGTTGTATAGCCACATCAGGAGGAAAACAACAATCAAGGACCAGTAATCAGGCTGAGAAAGAAGGTGGGAGCTTACAAGAAATAATAGAGAGGAAATATCTTAAGGAAGCTAAACATGAGATTTAGACAGTAGTATTTACAGTGGAGATAGAAAAGGACTCAATGAAGTGGAACATAGGATACACCAGCTGAGGATATGTATAAGGTGCGGATCAAATACTAACCGAGGAGGAGAGTGGCTACTAAGTGACTATTCCATTCCCTCAAGGCGGTACAAAAGACAGGACATCGCTCTGAACCTTAGAGAGGAGCAGAGACGCTTGGTAGTGAGCAGCAAAAGCAATTTTCAACACATCAGTGAAACTGCACAACCTGTTATGGAAAACAGCAAATATAGTCCCATTTTTAAGAAAGAGACAGACACTAAACACTAAACTATAGACCTCTGTCCTTGATGTGCCCATAGTATGCAAAGTCATTTAGAGAATTATCCAGGATAGGAAGTGATGGAAGAGGCACTAGAATGGAACAAAAGCTTATAAAGGGCAGCCTTTTTGAATTCATGGAAGGTAATCTCTGATCTACAAACATACTGATTTACTGGCACAAATGGCGAAGTAAGACACGAAGAAGAGATACGTGGGTGCATTTTCTAGGACTGCAAAAAAGGCCTTCGACTCAGTTCCTCACAGGAATTAGAGCAAAGTTGAGATCAGGGCGTATAACAGGAAGGGCACTGCAATGGATCAGGAGAATACCTGACAGGAGGAACGAGTCATGGTACGTGACGAGAGGTATCAGAGCAGGCTCCTGTGACGGCGAAGGGTTCTCAAAGATCATTCATGGACCAGTTCTATTTTGTATCTGTGAATGATATGACAGAGAATAGACTCAGGAAGTGTTTTTAAAATGATGTGAGATTAATGAAAGTGTCTATCAGATGAGGATCAGGCAGGACTACAAGACCTGCAGGCTGGAAGCTTAGGTCCAGCAACTCATTCATGAATTCAACCCCCATCAAATGCAAGTCATGAAGATATGGGAAGAGCAAAAGAAGACCGAAGATAAGTATAGGCTAATTGGCCAAGACTGCAAACCTAACTCAAGAAAAATGATATTTGAAGTGGGAAGTATAATACAAGCACATCTCCTGAGTTCATCATATTGAATGCTTTGCTGCAGCATGGGGCGCTGGCAGACACAAGTTAGTGTTCGATACCTCAATGAGAATCATTTTCAAGACTCTGTACACCGTGTGCATCAGGCCCATACTGGAATAACAGCACCAGTTTTGGAACCACACCTGGTCAAGTACATCAAGAAATTAGAGAAAGTGCTAAGGTTGCAATAAGGCTAGTTCTTGAGCTAAGGAAGATATCCCTACGAAGAAAGGCTTAACGACACTGGAGAGACAGGAGGTTTGAAATTACACATAATAACGACATACAAAACACTGCGAGGAATTGACAAGGTGAACAGGAACAGGATGTTCCAGAGATTGAACACATAAACAAGGGGGTCACGGATTGGAATTGAGACTCAGATGAGTCAAAAATATATAATGGTAAATCCTTTAGTCTTAAGTTGTATCCAAGACAGAGGAATAGTCTCTGGCAAATGACGTGGTGGAGCATGAACCATACATGGTTGGCAAGGTATGACTGATGGAAACCATGGAGCAGGGAGACAGAGAGAGGACCTAGTAGTAATCAGTGAAGAGGGTGGGCCTCGGCAGCTACAAATGAGTGCAGTGCATAAATGGTAGTACCCACACACACACACACACGCAGAATAATAATAATAATAATATATATCAATAATAATAACTAATAATAATAATAATAATAATAATAATAATAATAATAATAATAATAATGATAATAATAACAATAATAATAATAATAATAATAATAATAATAATAATAATAATAATAATAATAATAATAATAATAATAATAATAATAATGTAATACTATTATTATTATTATTATTATTATTAAACAATTAATGTCAGGTATATCTAGCTACTTCTTACACTTTAGTCTTTTACTGCATACACATGCATATATATGCATACACATCTGAGTTTTCTTACTTTTCTTGTAGTTCTTGTTCCTTTTAACTTTCTCTATTGTCATAGGAAGTAGAGAAAAGAATCTCTTCCTCCATAAGCCATACGTATCGCCAGGCGGCTAAGATGCAGGAGCAATGGGCTTTAATGCTTACTTCTCTGCTGCAAATCTACAAAAACGGGAAGAAAAACTTTACTCAAATTGGGTTATCTAGATAACACGTAGATGTAAATCTGAATGATAAGAAAGAGATGATTACCGTCTTCTGAATGAAAAGTTGGATGTCCTGGCCCTAAGGCAGAAGTAAGCTGAAGGGGGTAGACGAGTTTCAGTGAGGATAAATAAGTGGATTAAGTCAGGATATCTGAGAGATTCGAGCTAAGGAAGGGAGTAGCAATAATGTTGAGATCAGTTATGGGGGAAGAAGAGATATAAGTATTGTAGAATTCGAAGATTTTCTTAGATTAAAATAAAAGTCAGATGCGAAAAGTGGTCATAATAGCGTGTATGCCTGGAGAAGAGAGAGGTGAAGAGGAAGATATTTTAGGAGATGTTAAGCAGATATGCCATTTGAACCAAATGAGAAGTAATTGTAGGAGAGGACCTACATACTAAAGTGGAGAAACGCTGCAGAGAAAGTGCCAATACAAGTAAGTTTGGGAGGTACCCAGGTGTAAATGATATTGGGAGCCCCTTTGATTAGTTTATAAAGTTTGGTCTCGGTAATATATATTTTAAGAAAAGAGGATAAATAAATATACAAGATAAGTGTAGGGCGTAATGACATTAGTTTGTTGGACTGTAGTGATAATAAAAGACTGTTATGATAGACTTTAGGATGTACATGTTTATAGAGGCTGCGATATATCAGATGCCTTTTTGAATTATAAGCTACAGTGAGTAAAAAGTAGATAGGATACAAGGAAAAGTAGAATCAGTAAGTAAAGAGAGGTGAAGGTTATAAACTAAAAGGAAAATTAGGAGTAAGATATAAACAACTATTGGAGAGGATGGAGATGGGCTAGTGAGTATGGCAATGGTCGAAAATGTATGGGATGAATTTAAATATGATATTAGAGATGTTCAGCAGAAGTTTTGTAATTTACAGGCTTAGTGGGTATATTGAGGAAGGGCAGCAGTGGTGGAGATGATGATGTAAGGAAGTATTAAGGAAAAATTTAGCATATGAGTTTTTACAAGTAAGTGATGCAGAGAGGGAAGAGTATATGGAAGAAAAGAGAGGAGTTAAAAGGTGGTGAAGCAATACAAAAGGCAGATGAAGTGGGTGAGATATTATCAGCAAATTTTGCTAAAATAAGAAAAATTTGGAATGGGATTAATAAATTTGGAGACCCTAGAGAACAAATGGTTGACAATTAAAAATAGGAGAGAGAGTTATTAAATGGAGATTGAAAGTATGGGAAGATGGAAAGAATATTTTGAGATTTATTAAATGTTGATAGGGCAAGAGAGCTGTATTTCGTGTGCAAGGCGGAGAAATAACATCTTGTAGGAGTGTGGAAAGAGCCAGTTGTGGGTGTGAGAAGTTCGTGAGGCAGTGGGCCAGAATAGAAAGGGGTAAGGCGTAAGTTGATGGATGAAAGATACAAAAGAAATGTTAAAAGCAGGTGGGGATATAATTTTTGCAATTGGACATTTATTATTTAATAAATGTATGGAAGGGTAGGTACTAAGGATTGTGAGTGTATGTTATTCCTTTGTATAAAGACAAGGGGACAAGAAAGTGCAAGAGTATAGAGAATAAGTCTGTGAGTGTACCTGGTAAAGTGTATAATGGAAATTATTATTGAAAAAGAATTAAAGTAAAATGAAAGCAGGATAGCAGATGAACAAGGGCTTTAGGAAAGTTGAGGGTGGTGTGAACCAAGTGTTTACAGTAGACATATGAGTGAACAGTATTTGAATGAAATGAGTGTTTTTGTAGCATTTATGCGTTTGGAAAAGGACGTATGATGCGGGTAGATGAGGCAATGTAGCAGATGTTGCAGTGTGTGAATAGGAGAAGATTTTCTGAAGCAATGAAGGATTTTATGAGATAGTGAGGCTCACAGGTTAGAGTGTGTAGGAAGAGGACTCTTCCAGTAAGAAATGGGCTAGACAAGGATGTGATATCACCGTGGTTATTCAATATATTTATAGATGGGGTTGTAAGAGAAGTAGATGAGGTCTTGGCTTAGAAGTGTTAGGCCTGCTAAAGATAAAAGAAGCAAATGCAAAGTGATTATACAGTTAGCTTTGCTGAGTGACACTGTGCTGAGATTCTGAAGAGGAAGCTGCAGGGATTAGTGGATGAATTTGTTAGGAGTGTGTAAAAGAAAGAAAATTGAAGTGAATATGGAAGAAGTAAGAGTAGTAGGTTAACAAAAGAATAGTGACGAAGATTGAATCAGATTGGAAGGAGAAGTATGGAGGAGTGAATGTATTCAGATATTTTAGGAGTGGACACATGTCCCGGCGGATAGGTCTATGAAGGATAGGTGAATCCTTGAGGAATTGATGAGAAAAGGGTAGGTACAGGCACTTGAGTCTATAGAGACAAAAGGAGCCTTGTCCATGAAATGCAAAGAGGAGATGTGAGTATAGTTATACCAACGCTCTTATGGTGAAGCATGGGTGATAGATGTTGCAACGAGAGGCTGGGGGTTTAGTGGAGATGCTCATGTCTGGATGTGTAGCAATTGTGAATATAGTGCAGAGAATTCATAAGGAGTTTGGGAGTGGAGGGAGGGTGCAGGATTACAAAACAGTTGTCAGGAGCTGAGGAGGTTATTAAGTGCGTTTGGACATGAAGAGGAATGGAACTGAGACAGAGTGACTTCGAGTGTATAAATCTGTAGTGGAGGAAGTGAGTGAAGTCAGCTGAGAAGGTTGGAGGAGGTAAAGGAATTTATTATTAAGCCCGTTCCAGCAAGCATGTGAAGTAATATTGATAAGGAGTGAATATAGGCATATGGTTTAATACTTGACGTGCTGTTGGAGTGAGCAAAGTAACATTTATGAAGGAAATTCAGAAACCGGCAGGCCAGACTTGAAGTTCTAGAATGCGAGATGCAGTGCCCGGCACTCTGAAGGAGAGATGTAAATGTTGCCAATTTATAACTGTAAATCACTTAAGCACCCTTCTGGCAGAGACAATGGAGTGAGCTAGTAGTAAAGAAATTTGCTTTCTTTCGGGCCTACACTTGAGCAGAATCAGCCAGTGTTAATAAAAAAAAAAAAAAAAATATTGGCCATTATTATTATTATTATTTAAAGAGTATAACAATAATTATAATGAGACCATCGCAATCTAATTATTCAGCATATTTATCATCAATCACTTGTTCAGCATTACGCAGATTGGATTGCCTCTTCATTTTCTTTATATGTCTGTGTAGTATAGGTGGTTGTGCGCGTTGCTTGCCCCACTGCACCTCTATCTTGCCCTCTAATCAGATGAGCTACAACAAGTTAATTCATACAACCATCCGATATCAACAAAAGCGACCCATTGATGTGACGCTAGATGTCTATTCAGGTGGAGGAGGAGTGTGGCAGGAGTGAGTGTAGCAGGAGTGGAGGAAAATGTGTGCAGTAATGAAGTGATGGTATACAATATACCACATGTTGTGTGAGAATAGGAATGGGATAGAGACAAAGAGAAGGGAGAGAGGGAGGAGGAGTAAGAAAGTGAGGAGTGGAAAGAGGATGACGAATAGAGATAATAAGAAAGGAGAGGAAGAACAAGGAAGAAATGAGAGATGAAGGAGAAGGGCTGGAAAGGAACGAAATGAAGATTGAAGGAAAAGAAGAGAGATGAGAAAGAAAACCAGACGTAAAGGGAGTAAGCATGACGAAGAGAAATTATGAATGAAAAATGCGGAGAAATATAATAAATGTTGAGTAAGGAAAGATAGGAAGAGAGCATAAAAGGTAAATTATAGTGATAATAGTGAAATGAGAGAGATAATTATATAAAATATTAGAGGAGCTTGGGAAATAATAGTAAAGAATCTCATATAACGTAAAAACTGATAGAGATGGAGTGCAGTGTCAGCTTTATTAATAATAACACTGTTAATATTGCTAGATTAGAAAAGCCATCTATGAAATACTAACACGGCATATATACTAAGTAGAGTACAGTTAAATATTGATAATGTTGCAACTTTTAGGAGTGTAAGACACATAAAGTATAAATAAGGCATAACGCAAGTGTAACACAATATTAGACAAGAAGTATAACACGAAGATTAACACATGAAGTATGAGACGCAATGTATAACACGAGGTAGCACATTGATGAAACATATGATCAACACAGGGAGTGTATTACGTGCTAACACAGTATATAACAAACGGATATAATATATTGAATATAAACGTATAACTCAAGGAGTAAACACTAATTGTAACACAGAAGTACTACACTCTCTCAACAATTGGGGTCCTGGGGCTCCATCAGGAATACTGGAATGATCAGGTCAGGAGTTGTGGCTGGAAACACTTACGAGACATCCCAGCAGTGGACTGGTTACATTAATACCAGGCCGCATCAAATTTGAACACTGCAACATTTTTGCAACACATATTCTGATAATATAAGCAATTCTAAGACATATTTATTTTGTTCATTTGCTCAAATTTAACTTTATTTTCTAGCGCCTCATAAATACCCTCTATAGCGAGAATTAAATACCAGAGGCACACCTGGCCTAGTAAGTTAACAACTAGAAATGATCTTACGAAGATTGTATTGCTGTATAGTGAAATAATTTAAAACACTTATTTGCCTTGCCCAGTAAGTAATTAAATTAAAATAATGTGGCAGATGTTTAGTAAAAGCAGAATGAATGAATACGAGGAATATCTTGAGATATGAATGATGATGGATCTCTTAATTATAGACTTATATTACAAAATCATTAAGGAAATGGGTTAAAATTGTAATTAGTTTTAGGAAAGGAAGAAAATATTTGAATGAGGAAACAAAGATTAAGCGAGAAGTGAATAAACTGGGAGATGGTCCAGCATTACTTGATGCTAGAGGAAGCGGAAACAGAAATAACAGTGAAATAGTGAAGGACAGGACTTCTCAGACATAAAATAAAATAGATGAGAAGAAATAACAACAAAAAGAGGTACAGCAGAAGAGAGAAGACAAAGAGACACAAAGACAGTTAATCCTTACATCAAGATGATGTTGGCCCAGACACCCAGTAGCAAGTAGTGAGAAGTGAACAAAGGGAAAGAAGAATAAAAAAGATAGAAGACTTGACCAAGTATTGCAACTTCAGAGGAGAGCAAGAAATTAAATGATAAGGAATACACTGTGGGACTGTACCACCGATAACAACGACATAAGTAGAAAATGGCTTTTCGGAATCAATGTCAATGGTCAATACTGAACATGAAATCAGATCTTGAAAAGGCAGATGCAACAGAATAATTCAGAAGGATGGGAACATATCAGCAAAAGAGGAAATGCTGAGAAACTAGGAGGATGAGAAGAAGCATGAAGTAAACAGGGGCAGAGTGGAAGTGCAAGATCACAAATTATAAAATTATGGACAAGAGGAACCTACAGAAGTAGTAACCATTAACTCTCTTTTATATTCATCCTTCACTAACACCTCCTTTCCCAACTTGCCCTCCACTTTCATCTCACACATTTGCAGTTGCACTAACATTAGCTTAACCAGGAAACATCTATCTTTTTTCTGTTATCTCAACCCTGTATAATCTCAACCCTAAATTATCTAACTCTTCCATTCTCTCTCTTCCCATTTTCCTTCATCTCTATACAAACCTTTCTATCCAACCACTTTCCTATCCGTCAACAACTTTCCCCATTACTTCACAGCACCTTTTCCACAAGCTTTCAACATTTACTGTATAATCTGAATAAGACTAATCATCTAGCTATTTTAGTCCTCTCACTATCTCACTTCACACCAGCCGCTGTTCTTATATCCTTTCCCTTTCTCACATCAAAGGCCCAGTAATGCTTCTATCATTTACCCTTCTATAGCATCTATGCTAATTCCCTCTCTTCATAATTCCCTCAGTGTCATTTAATGAAGTCATTTTATAGTAGAATTACAATAGATCAAAGTATAGTACACAAATACAAATAAATAAAATAGTCAATTAATAACCGAGAAGAATCCAGATATTACAGCTATCCCATGAGACAAAACTTTCCAGGATGAATATCCAGTAGATTAATCCCAAAGAAAGTAAGAGTAAGTGAAATGGCAACAATGGTAGGACTCAGTTAAATTTTAAGGATTGAAAATATCTGCAGTTCTGAGGTAACTGATTATACAGTAGGAGAAATGATGATTCCAGGAATAAATGACAATGATTGTACCATTATGCAATAGATAAAGGCATGACATGATAAGAACAACAGAGCCACAAATAAATTCTTGAAAAGCCCAGAACAGAAGCAACAAATAGGATCAAAGGAAAGAATTATATAAGAGGATATGTATGTTGAACAAGATATCCTCTTGACTTCTCCTACCAGCAGCTGGAAGGAAGAACGAAGATAGCTAAGCAGGAATGCAGCGACTGACTGGGGAAAACAAGAGGATTCATGTATCTGTTGGAAATCCTCAAGCAGAAAGACACCTATGATGATATGGCTGGAATACATGGGGACAAGAGATTAGGAATGAAGAGGACGGATGGGAAGTGTGTGAGAACCGAAGATATTGGGGAAGCATTGAACCGATTCTCTATGTTACTGATAGATGAGTCGACTACAGGAACATCACGACAAGACATGGCCTGAAGAGTAAGAACATTGTTCTTGTTGGGATAGTCAGATTGGAGGTACATGGATGGACCTTCTGTAGAAGATAGAAGTAGGAGACAGGGTTTGCTCAGAGGCTTGGATGGAGATATTATTGGCCGTCTGGACGACATCGCAGGGAGGTAATGGGGTCAATCCTATTAAGCTGTCTCAGTGCTAGAGGCAACGATGTTGGCAGACGTAGGGTAGAGACCTGACTGGCAGTATGGAGGTCAGCAATAGACATAGTGGAAGAAGATGAGAACCCTGTCATATGTAGTATTTGCAAGAAGGAAGTTAGAGATGAATAGCTGCTCCAGAGCAGGTGACATCAATTGCTGAGCTGGACAAACACTACAAGATAATACAGCCCCATTCATTTACCTTCAGGGATGCATCTAGCCAAGGAAATAGCATATACCAGGATAAGTTCATCTCAGGGCAGGTGATTTCTTTTCAAGCTCAGACAGGAATTATTTATTGGAACTTTCAAGCTAGGATTAGTTTGAGGGTATAAGACACAGAAATAGAAGAAAATGCAGATATTGATATAGATTAAGCACAGTGTAAAATAACCTAACAATAACAAGGACCATTAATGGTATGTGGAAAAAAACAGAAAAAGACAGGAAGATAAAAGAAGGTCTTTAAAAAGTAGCAGCCTTACAAATCGTCGTAAGTACTAAGATAAGATGGACGATTTGAGATTAATTGCAGTTGGAAGTAACATTGATGTATTGCCATAACTGAACCTTGTGGTTTTTAATACACAAACGTAAGACATACCACTATGAATATCACTTATACAGGAGTTTTAAATTATTCCAAATGGGCAAATTTCAGGAAAGGGTGGGAAGTTGGCACTGTATATCGAGATCACTTGAACTGTTACATAACAGAATAAGTCTAAACTCTTATACAAGTCTGTCTGAATGGAAATTTTCAAAAGACATGAAAAATTGAATTTTAGAGTGTGATATACATTCCCCCCAAACTTAAATGGAGACCAAGGGAGCTACTGGAGGGTGTTAGGCCACAGCTGCACATGCTGTAGTTATTCGGAGACTTCAACTGTCAAATTGATTGGAATTTTTGACAGGAATTTAGAATCTGACTTCTTAGAAGTAGTTCAAGATTATTTTAGAAGCAATTTGTGACAGAACTCAAGGAAATAACCTGTTCCCGGCTTAGTTTCTGGCAAACAAGAAAACATATTGTATTTAGAAGTGAGAACTCAGCGCAAGCGACCACCAGGATCAATTGCTTTGGCATTCAATGATTTCATAAATAAGGATAACTCAATGTAGTCCCAGGTACAGTAGCGAATTACAAGTGAGCTTAGAATTTAGCTTATCATCTGTGGTTTAGAGGTAATGAAGGGCTATCAATATGACAGTTTCTAGACACTATACATACTGCCCAAAACATTTTATCCCATACTCAAAAAATTAGATCATAGATATGCGGGCAGAAGAAAGAATTTATAAAAATCAAAGAGTGAGGGTCATCTTATGAATCTGATATAATGACATTGAGGAAGCGTTAAAAGGATAAGAAAAGCTAAGCAGGACTACGAAATTATAAAGTTGCTGGTTAAACTAACGAGTTTTCCAGGTGTATGGAACAAGAGGTTAGATTATAAGATAGGTCACATAAAAAATAATTATAGGTATCTAACTGACAAAGAAGGGTAGTGTATCTATTTTTAGTATGTTTTCTCTCAGTTTCCTCCAGGAAGATGCTAATAATATCCCAAGAATTAGGTATTTTAGTAGGCCTGAAGATAAATTATAGTATCACAGTCATAGTGGACGTTTATCAAACAGATGAATAGTTTGAACAAAATAAATCTTCAGGTCATGATGGAAACTTTAGGGGTCTTAAGATTCAAATGGGACTCTACTTGAACCTTTTCTTGTTTTATTCTACCCCCAAACAGGTGTAGTGTCTGATACGTGAAGATGGCTAATGTAATTCCTATTTTTAAAGCAGAGGACAAGTCATTATGGCATCAAATTACCCAATGCGTCTATCAATTTGCCGACAAATTACTAGAGTCGATGCTGATAACATATGAAGCCATCTCGATAGCATAGGTGTAATCTCATACGATTGTGAGAAGCCGTTACCTACTTCCATTATTCTTTTTCAATACAAAACATGACGAATTAAATCATAAATAAAATTGATATTATTATTTGATTATGAAGCTTGCAATGATACCACATCAGAACTGTTAAAAGTAGCTGCTCATGGCATTAGAAAAATGTTGCTAATAAAACATTTGAAAGCAGTAGACAAGTGATAAGAGTGTAGTATAGTTACTTGTTCGTTTCAGTGAGCCTTTAGTGAAGTACCTCACAGAGACTCTTAAGAAAGGCTTTTGAACCGGTGTAATGATAAAAGGAATTTGATATTATTTTATTTAGTTTTAAGTAAGAACATTAAGATACCACATGAGACAATTAAAAGTAACATAGCATTGAGAAAAGTATTGCTCCATAGATCAGTCATGCTCACGATAGGAAGCAGAGGGTGACCATAAGTGGAGTTAAATCAGGATGATCTGTAACAAGTGCATTCCTCAGGGGATCAGTTTTAGGCCCATTATTATTTTATAATATATATAAATGACCTTAAGCAATTTCTAGTGATATAGACAAATTCGCTGTTGTGAGAATGGGATGGATAATCTGATTCAGACGTAGATGTCAGAACTGCAGGGAAGTTTAGACAAACTCAATTCCTGGTCAGAAAATAGCAGATGATTCCAAATGTAGATAAAATGCAAAGTTCTAAAAGACTCGGGAGTATCACCAAACAGCGCTTATAAATTAAATAATGACTAGCCATACAGATTACGAGACTTGGGGGTGATAAAACTGTGACAACCTTGGCTCAGACGGCATTCCACAAGCATGCATGGTAGAGCAAATGAATTACTAGGATTTTATGTAAGTGGCCTTTAGCAGTCAAGTTATATTAAGAACATAAGGACATAAGAAAGGAGAACACTGCAGCAGGCCTCACCAGACTCCTTTTTCATGATCCACCTCAAAACCAACCTGCAAAAATATTTGTGCAACCCATCCTCCCATACATCAGCAAAAGACCCTGACAACACTCCTCCCCTATATACATCATTGACAAGGGCCTCACCTAGAATATGGCTCAGTTCTAGTCTCCATATTACAGAATGGACATAAATTCGTTAACTTATTCAGCGTAGAATGACTAGAAGTATTACACATAGAAATCTTCATGAAAGATTGAGACATAAACATTATGGGCCATAGGTGAGGAGACATGATCCAAGTATACAGGTGAAATAGGTATTATAGAACAAACTAACCAAAAGAAATTTTCCAGGATTCGGCGTGGGCAAGAGATTGCAGAGTTCAGATGCGGTCCCCCTTAAAGCGCTTTGGGCATCTTTTGTGAAGAGAGGAGTAATCTTGTGCTCTATTTTATATTATTTCTCTCAGTTTCCACACGGAACATTAATAATATCCCAGTAATTATTTTACAGAGGCCCCGGAAAGATAAATTGCGCAATATCACAGTCACTACTTGGAAATGATTAGCAAACAGCTGGATTCCGCTGGAAACAGGCAATCACTTAGGTCGCAATGGAAGCTTTAAAGTTCTTAAGAGATCACAAAATGGAGACTCTGTGAACCAATATCTAACATTTGAACTCTCTTCAAACAGGTGTGATATCTGTGGAAGATGGCTAGTAATTCCTATTTTTTTAAAGCAGAGACCGTCCTGCCGTCAAACTACCATTAATAAGCCACAGCCTCAATTGTGAAGCAGTACTAAGTCAGTATAGCTGCAAATATTCAGTATCTAGATAACCATGTTTGATTAATTACCAGTTCGGCCATTCTGCCTATCTAATTTATGCCTTCTTCAATAAAGCTTTTGAGGCTGTTGATCACGATAAGAATTCGATATTGTTTATTAGACTTTGTAAGGCTTTGATAAGTACCACTTTTAGAGACTGTTAAAATGGCAGCTCATAGCATTGAGAAAAAATACATATAGATCAAGTGTGCTCTGCAATAGGGAAGCAGGAAGTGTGCATAAATGAGTTAAATCCAGATAGAGGACATAACCGTGGTATTCTGAGATCAATCTTAGGCCCATTGTGGCTATAATATATCAATGACCTTGACTGAGGATACTAAATGAATATGAAACAATTCATTGACAGCACGAGAATGAGTGGATAATTGATTCAAACATAGATGTGAACTTCAGGAAGATTTGACAAACATTCATGGTCAGAAAATGGCATGCAGTTCAATGTAGATAAAATGCAGAGTTCTGAAGCTCCCAGGAGTAAGCCACCTTGGCATATAAGTTAAATAACATAGAACACATGCATAAAGTTGCGGAGAAGGACAGGGTGATAGTAAGACAGTGACATAAGCCAGGCATAATGCTGTGGCGCATAAGACAAATAATTCACAAGTTGCTCGAAGTGTAGCAGTCCAGAGGAGTTCATATTGGCTTTTCATCATTAGTAAGGCCTCACGTTACGCGGCTCAGTTCGTCTCATATTACAGAATGGACACATAAGTCATTCAAACATTCATGGGCAGCTAAATTATACATAACGTAAAATCTTCTTACAAAAGAAGATTGAGCCTAAAATTACATTCACTTGGAAGCAGTAAAATGAGGAGACATGATGAAAGTATACAAGTGGGAAAATGAAGTATTAACAAGAGATATAAATAAAGTCTTGAGATATCTCCAAGAAGACACAATAATAATAGATTCAGAATTAGATAGTTTAGATTTAGAAAAGGATATGGAAAGTATTGTTTAGAAATAGGTAATTATTAAATTGAGACAATCACCTAGTAAAGTTGTGAAACTAGGACATGGGTAATTTCATTGATTAGATAAATTCATGAGTGAAGGGTTGAGATTTAGATGGGACTCCTTTTTTTGAGTGGTGAGAATTATAGACTTATTTCTTGGACCAGCGAAAGTGGGGTTGACAAATATTCTGTTGAAGCAGGATGAGTTGCAGGGCCACACCTGCGTAACAGTTAACAGGCCTGCTGCTGTGTTCCTCCTCTTATGTTCTTATATCTGGATATCTCTCAAGAGAAAGACTATAATAATGATTCCGTGGATGAGTTTAAAGTTAGAAGATGCTGTAAGGAAAATATGTTGGTTTGGAAATAGGGTAGTTGTGGTGGGACAGTCTGCCTAGTAGGAGTCATTGAAGCTGGGACCTTGGTATTTCATTCAGAAGTTGGATAAATTCATGAGTGAAGGTTAGATTTGAGTAGGACTCGCATAGGTGTGAATCTTCAAAGCTTATTTCTTGAATTCAAAATTGAAAAAGATGGGTGAACGATGCCACCTGTTAGTGGATGGGTGTGAAGGATTCTGCCTAGTATGAGCCAACAGCCCTGCTGCAGTGTTCCTCCTTTCTCTTATGTTCTTATATTCTTATTAAGTTGAACAAATATTCTATTGAAGTACCAGGATGGAATGTGAAGGACCACTAGTGTAAAATGTTTGAGCCTGCAGTATTCCTCCCTTTCTTATGTTCTTATATTCTTAAAATACAGGATATCAGACCAAGTAAGAGACAAATAAGAAGAACATAAGAGAACATAAGAAGAGCCAGAGGTGCCACAAGCAGGAATACTGGCCATACTTGGCAGATTCATATAAACCAACCCACCCAGCTAAAAATATTGTCCATTATAATCATCAAACAGCAAGCCCGACAAGCAGCCCACCCAAACAATTACTGAAGTCCCATTTTGGAAATCAGCCCTCTCACTCCACAATACTTACAGGCAGAAGAATGCAGCAAGCCAAATGGTCCACACTAGTAAGTCCCATGGCAAAACCAATCACAAGCAAATCTCCTACAGAACCATCTCTACTCCATCATGGGTATTAGCACAGTCATCAGGGCTCTCTGCATGCCGAGGGCTACTGAAGGAGCTGAAGCACCTGGTCCATCACCAGGGTACTGAATGAGCCAAGAAGTACCTGGTCCATCACAGGAGGCTGAATGAGCCAATGCCTGAGTCCATCACTGGAGGCACTGAATGGGCAAGCACACATTCCATCGATGGAAATCATAGTCACTGGGCATGTATACACGGCCCTTCATCGCCTCACTGAACAACCATAGCCAACGGGAATAGCATTTTGAAGTACTCATAGTCTTCCTGGCTGCTCCTCCGCTTTTCACTTCAGTCTATTGTGGCATTGCACAATGTCAAGAAGTCTTCAGTCAAGATGCAGTCATAAAGTATATATATCATATGTTTCTTACCTTGTGTGCAGATCTCAGTGAATTTATGTGAGATTTCATCCCTGAAGCCATGCTGGATTGTATACTCGCCCATTCCTTTCGTTTGCTCCACCACTCTTATTCTGATAATCTTAGGGTAATACCTATCTTCGTGTCTGTCAGCAGGTGCTCATATCAAATTTAAATTGGATAAATTTAGTTAGACACCAATGATGCTGGTTTTCAGAGCAGAGTGTGGAAGTACGTGATTCAATGTTTAGTACTGTGATGGGAGGCTAGGACCTTGAGGTAACTAAAAGGGGTGGACAAATATAACAGAGTGGGAGGCTGGGATTTGGGCTGGGTATCGTAATTACGGAATAAATTCTTGCAGTAGTAGTATGGTTTGATATGGACCTGCCTTATAGCAGGCCAATGGGCCTTCTGCAGTATTTCCTCCCATTCACCCAGTATTCTATATTCTGCTGCTCCTACACCCAGCCAAGGAAGCAGAGGTGTGCCATGATAGGGTTTAAATCAGATGAGATCTGTAACCGTGTTCTGTGTTCCTCAGGGATCGGTTTTAGGCCCGGTATTATTTATAATATATAAAGCCAGCCTTGGCAGAAATTACTAGTAATGTATTAAATTCTTTAGTAACTGAAGATCCAGTAGGAATGTCGGTCAGACGTGGAGATGTCAAGAAAGGAACTACAGGAGGTTAAGAACATAGAACGCAGAACGCCAAGAAGGAGAACACTGGCGGGCCTGTTGGACATTCAAACAGGTCCTTCACAATCCATCCACTAACGGAATATTTATTTCAACCTAATTTTCAATGTACCCAAAAATAGAAAAGCTTGATAATTTTGTTACTCCTTATGCACAATTCCACTCCAAGTCCAGCCTTTCACTCATAATTTATCAACCTAAATTTAAAACTACCCCAGAGTCCCTTTATCAATAACCCTACTAGGCAGACTGTTTCCTCATCTTCTATTTCAAACCAATGCACTACTATCCTTTCTAATCTAACTTTCAAGGCTATAAGAACATAAGAATGGAGAACACTGCAGAAGGCCTACTGGCCATACAAGAGCTTGAGTCCTTATCAAAACCACTACCTAAAAATTCATTCCGTACTCATTGCACAAATCATTGAACCCCTCCACTCATATATTTGTCCAATCTCTTTTAAAGCACCCAAGGTCATATCTATCCACAGTACTCGGAAGTTATTTCACATCTACAACTCTATTCAAAACCAGTACTTACCTATCCACTTTCTAAATCTAAATTTATCAGGTACTAATCCATTATTCTCATTCTTATGATTTCGATATCCTCAGTATTTTATTAATATCTCCTTTGACACATGCCCATCATCATATACCTCAGTAATGCCCTCATTCATCTTCCAGAGAGTGGAGATTCAACGCTCTAAGTCTATCTTTCATGCAGAATTTCTTATACTGTAAATCATTTAGTCATTCTTCTTTGTATGTTCTCCAATGAATCTATATCCATCACATAGTAAGGCCAAGGCTGAGCTGCATAATCCAAACCAGAGGTCTCACTAGTGATGTATAGGGCTGTAAAATAGCCTGGACTTCTGTTGCTTATACTTCTTGAAATATAACCTCCTGGTAATCTGTGTACGCACACTTAGGCACTGTTATCTTGGCTGTTCTGTTACCACTGACTCCCAAGTCTTTTCACATTCTGTATGATCAAGACTCCAACTTCACCCTGTTTATAAATTCGGGGATATTTTCATTACAACGACAAGCTGCCCACTTGTCACATTGAACTTCATCTGCCACTTTTCAGACCGGGCAATGGTGCACTCCAAATCCTCCTGCAAGTTCCTGTTATCCTCCTCAGAATGAATTATACGGCCTATTTTTGTATCATCTATGCATTTATCATGTCCTTGTATTCTTCATCAAGGTCATTAGTGTAAATTATGAACAACAATGGGCCCAAAACTGATCCTTGTGGAACGCCTGTGACTAATCCCATTTTCAGATTTGGCCCATTGTGACTCTCTGCTTTCTGTTAGTAAGCCATACCTCTATCCATGCCTAGAACTTCCCTCCCTCTGCCACACCCAGGCTGCCACCTTTACTTAAAAGTCTCTTGAGGTACTCTATCAGAAGGCCTTACTGAAATCCCGACGCTTCTATCACCCTTCTTTGCTCACTGCTCTGCCTCAAGTAACTGTGAAAACGTCAGCAGTAAATTTGTCAGAGCGGAACGACCTCTCGTAAACCCATGCTGAGATTCATTAATCAAATTATGTTCTTCAAGGTGACTGATAATATCAAGCTATATTGTTCTAATAATTTTCTATGGACAATAAGGCTTATTGAGCGTGGTGATAGAATGAACTTATCCTAATTTAGAATATAGAACTACATTAGCTATCTTCATCTCTGGCACAGCACCAGTTAGGATGGATAATAATACACACATTCATTGTGTGTTCAACTAAATTCCATTTTGCATTCTTCCAATACCCTAGAAGAAGCAACTGTCAGGTCCAAGGACTTATTTTGCTTGGTTTATCTATCTATTTTGATAACCATGTCCCTCATGACAGTAATATTAGTTAATTTGAATTATTGAGAACTGAATAATTATTATTCTGAATCATTTCCAAAATGTTACTTGTGTAAAGACTGACAAAAAATAATTATTAAATAGAGAACACATTTCAATTCTATTATCAATCAGCTCTTCCATTCCCAATTTTCAGAGATCCTACTTTTTCCCTCACATTCATCCTGTACACTTAGAAAAGAACCCTTGCCAGATTAGTGTTTGATTCATTAGCAGCCTTAATCTCCTTAGTCATTTAGCCTTTCCTAATCCTTTTTACTTCTCTTTCAACTGGAACATATTGTGGTCAATAAGATTTAACATCTCCTCTTTGATACTTTATAAGATATCTTTCTCCCCTAATAAATGTTTTAGCCTCATTAATCATTTTGGGATCATTGTGTTGACCTAAATTCTCTCTGGGGAACAAACATCTCTGTGCACATTGCTTATTATTGAGAGCAAATCATAAACGCAGATCCCATCATGTCATTAGCTAGATTACCCCAGTCGAGATTGAACAGGTGTTCCCTAAGTCAATATAATCAGCAGAGACGAAAATCAGGAACGCTTTTACCGTATTATCCCTATTCTCGCCTCCCATATAATATTAAAAGTAATGGATTTATGATCCACTAGCTCAAGCTCTTCGTGATCTCCAAGATTAATACTGAGTTTCTTTATTGACAAGACTAGGTCGAGCAGAATTGTACCACCTCTATTGGGCTCTGTCACCACACTGCTTCAGAAAACGATTCCTGAACTACTTCCATAAAGTCACACAGGACTCAATTACCAGTCAAGAAGTCCAGTCAATTTGTTAAATTCAAATCCTCTTTCTTACTGCATTAACTAGCCTTTCGAAGCCTAACAATTTCGTCCCAAAGAAATCTCCTCTATCATGATCCAAGCCTGGAGATCAGTATATTACACCTAAAACAATTTCTGCCAGCCTTCTAAACTCTACCCAAACGGGTCTGTGTGATATCTATTTTATACTGTTTTATACGTATTTATATTTTCTCATGCATACTGTGCAACTCCACCCCTTTCATTATATCTATCTCATAACTGATTAACTTAAACACTGAATATGACACTCAGCAATCCCATATCCGACTCTTGGTAATATTCTGCTTTAATTATGCAACCAACATCAAAGTTCCCAGCACATACTTTTTACAAACGTAATTCATTAATTTTAAAGCTCTGTTTGACTATTGGTAGCAATATACATTTGAGCCCTCTTTCTCTTTACCTTCCTGCTCTTTGCTGTTTTTCCTACTACCTCTTTCTATCCCTTGTCACCTAATTACACACTGGCTTTCAATACCCACCTTATTCTGCCTGTTACTAGTTTCCCTAGAACATATTTATTACTACACTGAGACCTCACTGTTTTTCCCCATAACCCATACCATTTAACTTTTCTAGTTTAAAGCCCTAACAGCTCCCTCCCTGCAGTTGCCAGTGCCCCCACCCCAGACCTGATAAGTGAACCCCATCCCTGGCATACATGTCATTTCTGCCATAGAAGAGGTCCCAGTTGTCAATGAATGTTACTGCATTTTCCTTACAGTATTTGTCCAGCCAGCAATTGACAAAAATTGCCCTGGACAACCATTCATTTCCAACTCCCCTCCTTGGCAAAATACCACATATGACAGGGTTCCCACCCTTCTTCCTAATTCTGTCTATTGCTGACCTATGAAGACCAGTGAATTAAGTATTCACCAAACCACTACTCACTTTTCCCTTAATTCTACAAACCTCGATTACTCAAGGAATGAGAAGCCTAATGCCCTCTGTATTCATGATCGAGCAATCCATCGGAAATGATGCCATGACACTGGCTTAAATAGTCAGTGGCAATCACATTTTTCACTGTTACCGTGATACAAGAGGGCAGGAACTAGCCTAGAGCCGAAGAGTTTTACTAGCGTGAATTTAAAAAAAATAGCGGATGTTAGGCCGCATGATTTCCCAATATTGTGCCTAACTGCTGCTTGAGACTTATTACCTGGCCACAGCCAGACGACATTTGTGTCCTTTTACTTAACATTTGGGGCATTTGGTTCTCTTGGAATTCACGTTCAGCGGCCTGGGAGAAGCAGGGAGAAGAGTTATCCTATACACCAAGGTAAAGACCAGGCCACTGAGTCTAATAAAAAACAGCAAATGCCTTGTTCACACAGGTAATATATCCATAACCCAAAAAAAAAAAATTGCCTTTCTGGAGAAATTATATCCGAATTCTAATGTTACAGAAACAAAGCCTACCACTTTAATGTCTAGAAAGTCGCCTTCCAGAATGTCTGTACAAGGTTGGGGGAGAGGAGGGAGGGGAATAGGTATCAGGAGTCATTTTCACTAAGGAACTAGGAGAGGTTACGGTCATCTTGACTGACATAAATGTTAAAGAAATTCTAGGAGAAAGAAAACGCAGAGCAGAAGTACAGAAACTAATGGGGGAGCAACGATTAACAAAAAAAAATCTCTGCCCTGCCATTAATCCCCACATTCCATACCAACAAAATTTATAGAGAACCACAGCTTACACTACCTAGGTCACAACCCCAGCATGTAGCGGGCCCAGAATTAAAGAAAGGCTGACAAAAACCGCTTCTTCAGACCTGGAGCTCCAGAGGTGATGGTAGCATGCTACTAGTAACGGTAGATAACAAACCGGCCAGAATGCATTGAGATGCATTCCATCATGCACCGCTTGATATACCTTTGAAGAGTTTCGAGTGTATCTACTCTCTGAGCCCGGCCATGGGCCAGGCTCGTCTGGTGCTTGCCTGGTCAACCAGGCTGTTGCTGCTGGAGGCCCGCTGCCCCACATATCCATCACAGCCTGGTTGATCCTGCACCTGGTGAAGATATTTGTCCAGTTTCCTCTTGAAGGCTTCTACACTGGTTCCAGCCTTGTTTCGGATATCTTCTGGTAAGATGTTGAATAGTCTGGGACCCCGGATGTTAATACAGTGCTCCCGTATTGTCCCCACCGCACCCCTGCTCCTCACTGGGTTTATTTTACACTTTCTCCCATATCTCTCACTCCAGTATGTTGTTATGGCAGTGTGCAGATTTGGGACCAGGCCCTCAAGTACTTTCCATGTATATATTATCATGTATCTCTCTCTCCTGCCCAATAGTACATGTTCAAGACTTGAAGGCGTTCCCAATAATTTAGATGTTTCAATGGCTCAATGTGAGCCGTAAACGATCTCTGGATTTGTTCCAGCTCTGCTATTTCTCCTGCCCTGAACGGGCCGTCAGCACTGAGAAGTATTCTAAGTGAGGGAGCACTAGCGATTTGAATAGTGTCACCATCGGCATTATTTCCCTTGTTTTGAAAGTTCTCAATACCCACCCCGTCATCTTCCTGGCTGTTGTGATCTTTGTCTTGTTATGGTCTTTAAACGACAGATCAGCAGACATAATTATTCCCAAGTCCTTTACGTGTTCCTTTCGTTCTATGTGGTGACCCTCTTGCGTTTTGTATATAGTGTTCCTTTTGAGTTCTTCATTTTTTCCATACCTAAGCAGCTGAAACTTATCACCATTGAACGTCATGTTGTTCTCCACTGCCCATTGGAAGACCCTGCTTATGTCCTCCTGTAATTTTTCAGTGTCCTCTACCGTAGTGACTTTCATGCTTATTTTAGTGTCATCTACAAATGATGATACAAAAGTGTGCTGGGTGTTTTTATCTATGTCTGCTATGAGGATGAGAAACAGCAGAGGCGCCAGGACAGTGCCTTGGGGCACTGAGCTTTTGACCTCGCTGATGCTGGATCTTGCCCTGTTCACTACTACTTTTTGTGTTCTGTGTGTTAGAACTCAAAATCCATCTGCCTACCTTCCCGTAATGCTTATGGCCCTCATTTTGTGCTATCACTCCATGATCGCATTTGTCAAACGCCTTTGCGAAATCTGTGTAAATCACATCTGCGTTTTGGTCGTCCTCCAATGCCTCCGTAATTCTGTCATAATGGTTCAGCAGCTGTGACAGGCATGATCGACCCGCTCTAAAGCCATGCTGGTTCGGGTTATGTTGGTTGTGCTGGTCCATGAACTTTGTAATCTGCCGTCTCATCACTCTTTCAAAGATTTTTATGATGTGAGAAGTGAGGGCTACTGGTCTAATTTTTAGCTAGTGCTCTACTACCTCCCTTATGCAAAGGAGCTATGTCTGCACTCTTTAAGGCCTCTGGAATTTCACCTAGATCTAAGCTCTTTCTCCACAGAATACTAAGGGCTCTTGCTAATGGTACTTTGCACTGCTTTATAAATAAAGCATTCCATGAATCTGGTCCAGGTGCTGAGTGAGTGGGCATGTTGGCCACATCAGATAATACTTACGCAACAGATATCCACTGGGGATATCTGGAGGGAAGTACCTGGATGGGGTGGAGGGGAGAACCTGGATGTGGGTTGAGGGGAGGACCTGAATGTGGTTGTGGGGAGGACCTAAATGGGAATGGAGGGAAGACCTGGATGGGGTGAAGGGGAGGACCTGGATGGGGGATAAAGGGGAAAACCTGGATGGGA
Source organism: Cherax destructor (assembly GCA_009830355.1). NCBI lineage: Eukaryota > Metazoa > Arthropoda > Malacostraca > Decapoda > Parastacidae > Cherax > Cherax destructor. The sequence continues at coordinate 23,326 of WNWK01005970.1, forward strand.
GTGGAAGGAAGGACCTGGATGAGGGTGGAGGGAATGACCTGGATGAGGGTGGAGGAAATGACCTGGATGAGGGTGGAGGAAATGACCTGGATAAGGGTGGAGGGAGGACCTGGATGAATATGGAGGGACACCTGGATGGGGTGAAGGGAGGACCTGGATGGGGGTGAAGGGAAGACTTGGATGGGGTGAAGGAAGACTTGGATGGGGTGAAGGGAAGACTTGGATGGGGGTGAAGGGAAGACTTGGATGGGGGTGAAGGGAAGACTTGGATGGGGTGAAGGGGAAGACTTGGATGGGGGTGAAGGGAAGACTTGGATGGGGGTGAAGGAAGACTTGGATGGGGGTGAAGGGAAGACTTGGATGGGGGTGAAGGGGAAGACTTGGATGGGGGTGAAGGAAGACTTGGATGGGGGTGAAGGGAAGACTTGGATGGGGGTGAAGGGGAAGACTTGGATGGGGGTGAAGGGAAGACTTGGATGGGGGTGAAGGAAGACTTGGATGGGGGTGAAGGGAAGACTTGGATGGGGGTGAAGGGAAGACTTGGATGGGGGTGAAGGGGAAGACTTGGATGGGGTGAAGGGGAAGACTTGGATGGGGGTGAAGGGAAGACTTGGATGGGGGTGAAGGAAGACTTGGATGGGGGTGAAGGAAGACTTGGATGGGGAGTGAAGGGGAAGACTTGGATGGGGGTGAAGGGAAGACTTGGATGGGGGTGAAGGAAGACTTGGATGGGGGTGAAGGGAAGACTTGGATGGGGGTGAAGGGAAGACTTGGATGGGGGTGAAGGGAAGACTTGGATGGGGGTGAAGGGAAGACTTGGATGGGGGTGAAGGGAAGACTTGGATGGGGGTGAAGGAAGACTTGGATGGGGTGAAGGGGAAGACTTGGATGGGGGTGAAGGGAAGACTTGGATGGGGGTGAAGGAAGACTTGGATGGGGGTGAAGGGAAGACTTTGGGTGGGGTGAAGGGAAGACTTTGATAGGGGTGAAGGGAAGACTTTGATAGGGGTGAAGGGAAGACTTTGATGGGGTGAAGGGGAAAACTTGGATAGGGGTGAAGGGAAGACTTGGATGGGGGTGAAGGAAGACTTGGATGGGGGTGAAGGGAAGACTTGGATGGGGGTGAAGGGGAAGACTGGATGGGGGTGAAGGGAAGACGTGGATGGGGGTGAAGGGAAGACTGGATGGGGGTGAAGGGAAGACTTGGATGGGGTGAAGGGAAGACTTGATGGGGGTGAAGGGGAAGACTTGGATGGGGTGAAGGGAAGACTTGGATGGGGGTGAAGGGAAGACTTGGATGGGGGTGAAGGGAAGACTTGGATGGGGGTGAAGGGGAAGACTTGGATGGGGGTGAAGGGGAAGACTTGGATGGGGGTGAAGGGGAAGACTTGGATGGGGGTGAAGGGGAAGACTTGGATGGGGGTGAAGGAAGACTTGGATGGGGGTGAAGGGAAGACTTGGATGGGGTGAAGGGAGGACCTGGATGGGGTGAAGGGAGGACCTGGATGAGGTGAAGGGAGGACCTGGATGAGGGTGAAGGGAGGACCTGGATGAGGGTGAAGGGGAGGTCCTGGATGAGGGTGAAGGGGAGGACCTGGATTTTGGTGGAGGGGAGGACCTGGACGAGGGTGGAGGAGAGGACCTGGACGGGGGTGGATGGAAGGACTTGGATGGGGGTGGATGGAAGGACTTGGATGGAGGTGGAGGGAAGGACCTGGATGGGGGTGGAGGGAAGGTCCTGGATGGGGGTGGAGGGTAGGACCTGGATGGGGGTGGAGAGAAGGACCTGGATGGAGGTGGAGGGAAGGACCTGGATGGAGGTGGAGGGAAGGACCTGGATGGAGATGGAGGGGAGAACACTGAAGGCGAGAACCTTGAACTGTTGAAAATTACGAACGAGACCGACGAGAACCTGCGAGGCCGAAGAGAACCTGGGATGCCGAAGAGAACCTGAGAGGCCGAAGAGAACCTGGGAGGCAGAGGATAAGATTAGCCTGGAAGTATTGGAGGATATAATAATATAAGTGTGGAGGACCTGGGAGGTAGTGGAGAAATTTGTAGGGGAGAAACAGAGAATGAAAACAGAATCTTGGAGGGAGTACCTTGGGAGGGAGTACCTTGGGAGGGAGTACCTTGGGAGGCAGTACCTTGGGAGGCAGTACCTTGGGAGGCAGTACCTTGGGAGGCAGTGCCTTGGGAGGCAGTGCCTTGGGAGGCAGTGCCTTGGGAGGCAGTGCCTTGGGAGGCAGTGCCTTGGGAGGCAGTGCCTTGGGAGGCAGTGCCTTGGGAGGCAGTGCCTTGGGAGGCAGTGCCTTGGGAGGCAGTGCCTTGGGAGGCAGTGCCTTGGGAGGCAGTGCCTTGGTAGGCAGTGCTGTGAAAACCATAGTAGTTGTAGAAGGGATGGTCTTTCAGGGAGTGGAGTAGAAATTCTTGGAATTACAGGGAGAGCACTGAAGACAGTGTCGCAAAGAACGTTTGAGATAGCTGAGTGGAGAACCTTCTACGAAGTAGAGAGTCGATAGCTGCAGGAAATTAGAAGGAAAAACTTTGAGGAGAATAAAAAAATTCTTCGAAGCAAAAGGAACTGGAAGGAAGAGCTTTAGAAGGAGTGAAGTGTAGAGCCTTGTTTGTAGCGGTGGGGAGAAATTAGCGAGTGAATGGGAGAAAAATTGTGCACAAATTATGGCGGAGGGAATATATAGTAAATCAAAAGCAAACATCCAATGTACATAACAAAAAAGGCACAATACCGTGACTGGAACAATACACACACAACCCGCACATATAAAAGAGAGGAGCTTACGACGACGTTTCGGCCCGACTTGGACCATTTACAAAGTCACACTAACACACAGAGACAGAGGAAGGGTATTTATAGGCAGGCAGACAGGGGAGGGTACAAGAGAGTGGGGAAATGTAGGAGTAGTGGTAGTAGTGGTAGTAGTAAAGGTAGTAGTAAAGGTAGTAGAGTAGACAGTCATATGGGAAGGAGCACTGCTATGAGGCTAGCGACCCGCAAGGGGGGTACGAGAGGGAAGAAAAGCGAAAAATGAAGGAAAATACAAGGCAAAAGAAAGAACAGAAAGAAAGGAAACCCAAGGAGAAAAAGGAGAAGGGGAAGATAAGACAGGGAAGGAATCAGGTTAAGTCACGGGTGTTCTGAAGTTTAGAGCATTTAACAATGTAATGAGAGAGGAAAGCATCAACAGAGACAAAGCCAGGGCTAAGATTCATACAGGGAAAGTTGTGTATAAGGGAGGATTCAACCAGGCGGCGACTATGAAAGTTAGACGTAGGGTAGACAGTTTTAGCAGAAGACCAATCAATGGGATGACTGTGATCTCTGACATGACAGAAAAGAGCATTATTAGTGTCGCAAGCTAACACTATTTTTGTGCTCCCTGAGTCTGTCAGAAAGAGATCGGCCAGTTTCTCCGAAGTACTGAAGAGGACAGGAGGAGCAAGAAATAGAGTAGACACCAGGAGAATCTGTGGAGGTAGGGAGGTATGAACTAGATTAGTGCGAAGAGTGTTAGTTTGGCGAAAGGTAAGTTTGATGTCTAAGGAACGGAGAGAGTTGCTGAGATTAGAGAGACCAGAGATGTAGGGAAGGCAGAGGACTGGAGAGTTCTCAGGAGTAGAGGGTTTAGGAGAGAAGAAAGTCCGTTTAGCACGAGAGAAAGCAGAGTCTATGAAATGGGAAGGGTAGCCCAGGCGGGAAAAAGAATTATGAAGAGTGGAAATTTCTGCTTCAAGAAACTGAGGATCACAGATGCGGAGAGCACGGAGAAAGAGGGAGATAAGAACACTCTTCTTGACAGAGGAGGCATGATAAGAGAAGTAATGAATGTACATGCCACTGTGCATAGGCTTGCAGGTACACGGAGAAGGCAAAACCTGTAACTGAACGGTGGACATGAACATCAAGGAAAGGAAGCAAAAATTAGATTCCCAATCAGCTTTAAACTTAATGGAAGGGGCAAGATTATTAAGAGCATCAAGAAAAGGTTGGAAGAGACTTAAGTCATGAGGCCAAAGAGCAAAGATGTCATCTACATAGCGGAGCCAGAGTGAAGGACGTACATCAATAGTGGGAAGAAGAACAGTCTCGAAGTATTCCATATAAAGATTAGTGGCATGTACATTCATTACTTCTCTTATCATGCCTCCTCTGTCAAGAAGAGTGTTCTTATCTCCTCTTTCTCCGTGCTCTCCGCATCTGTGATCCTCAGTTTCTTGAAGCAGAAATTTCCACTCTTCATAATTCTTTTTCCCGCCTGGGCTACCCTTCCCATTTCATAGACTCTGCTTTCTCTCGTGCTAAACGGACTTTCTTCTCTCCTAAACCCTCTACTCCTGAGAACTCTCCAGTCCTCTGCCTTCCCTACATCTCTGGTCTCTCTAATCTCAGCAACTCTCTCCGTTCCTTAGACATCAAACTTACCTTTCGCCAAACTAACACTCTTCGCACTAATCTAGTTCATACCTCCCTACCTCCACAGATTCTCCTGGTGTCTACTCATTTCTTGCTCCTCCTGTCCTCTTCAGTACTTCGGAGAAACTGGCCGATCTCTTTCTGACAGACTCAGGGAGCACAAAAATAGTGTTAGGCTTGCCGACACTAATAATGCTCTTTTCTGTCATGTCAGAGATCACAGTCATCCCATTGATTGGTCTTCTGCTAAAACTGTCTCCTCACGTCTAACTTTCATAGTCGCCCTGTTGAATCCTCCCTTATACAACTTTCCCTGTAGAATCTTAGCCCTGGCTTTGTCTCTATTGATCTTTCCTCTCTTCATTACATTGTTAAATCTCTAACTTCAGAACACTGTGACTTAACCTGATTCCTTCCCTGTCTTATCTTCCTCTCCTTCTCCTTTTTTCTCCTTGTTTTCTCCTTTCTTTCTGTTCTTTCTTTTGCCTTGTATTTTCCTTCATTTTTTCTTGCTTTTCTTCCCTCTCGTCCCTCCTTGCGTTCCTAGCCTCTACAGTGCTCCTTCCCATTGACTGTCATCTACTACCTTTCTCTACCTTTACTACTACTCACTCTACCACTACTCCTCATTTCCCCCTCTCTTGTACCCTCCCCTGTCTGCCTGCCTATAAAACTTCCTCTGTCTCTGTGTGTTAGTGTGACTTTAAATGGTCCAAGCGCGAAAGTCGTCGTAAGCTCCTCTTTATATGTGCGGGTTGTGTGTATCAATACACTTTGTCCCATTCAGGTATAACATGTGTGTACAGTTATACGACCGGTGTCCATAGTTTTCCACTCTCACAGCTCAGACTCTGGCCAGACTTTTCTGGTGATTGCATGTTCAACCAGCTGCTACAGATGGGGACAAATCTGCCACATTGCACACAGAGGCTGGTGATTCTATCATATTACCCATGGATTTCAAACTTCATCACGAGATGTAGATTCCACTTCATCTTAACACTCTTGTAGTATTAACATCAAGCTGTGTAGAAACCATCACTGTGTATTATCAACCTGAGACTGATGCCGGCAACCTGGAGACTGATACCGGCAACCTGGAGACTGATGTACCGGCAACCTGGAGACTGATGTACCGGCAACCTGGAGACTGATGTACCGGCAACCTGGAGACTGATGTACCGGCAACCTGGCGACTGATGTACCGGCAACCTGGAGACTGATGTACCGGCAACCTTGGCAGTTTGCACTTATTTTCTACACCCGGTAGTTCCCTTCCTTTCCTCCTCTTCTTCTTCCCTTCTCCTCCCTCCTCTCCCCTCCTCCCTATTCCCTCTCTCATCTCCCTATCCCTCATCCCTATTTCCCTATCCATTTTTTCTCCCTATCCCTGTTCATTTATTTCACTTTTTTTCATATCAGTTCATTTCTTCCTAACTCCCGGTCTTTCTCCAGTCCTCCTCCATTCTTTATTCCTTTCTCCTTATCCTTTCCTCTCTATCCCTCTCCCTTTCTCCTTGTCCCTCTCCCTTTCTCCTTGTCCCTCTCCCTTTCTCCTTGTCCCTCTCCCTTTCTCCTTGTCCCTCTCCCTTTCTCCTTATCCCTCTCCCTTTCTCCTTGTCCCTCTCCCTTTCTCCTTGTCCCTCTCCCTTTCTCCTTGTCCCTCTCCCTTTCTCCTTGTCCCTCTCCCTTTCTCCTTGTCCCTCTCCCTTTCTCCTTGTCCATTTCTCCTTGTCCATTTCTCCTTGTCCATTTCTCCTTGTCCATTTCTCCTTGTCCATTTCTCCTTGTCCATTTCTCCTTGTCCATTTCTCCTTGTCCATTTCTCCTTGTCCATTTCTCCTTGTCCATTTCTCCTTGTCCATTTCTCCTTGTCCATTTCTCCTTGTCCCTCTCTCTTGTCCCTCTCTCCTTGTCCCTCTCTCTTGTCCTCTCTCCCTTTTCCTCTCTCCTTGTCCTCTTCCTTGTCCCTCTCTCTTGTCCCTCTCTCCTTGTCCCTCTCTCCTTGTCCCTCTCCCTCTCTCCTTGTCCTCTCCTCTCTCCTTGTCCCTCTCCCTTTCTCCTTGTCCCTCTCCCTTTCTCCTTGTCCCTCTCCCTTTCTCCTTGTCCCTCTCCTTTCTCCTTGTCCATTCTCCCTTTCTCTTGTCCCTCTCTCCCTTTCTCCATGTCCTCTCCTTTCTCCTTGTCCCTCTCCCTTTCTCCTTGTCCCTCCCTTTCTCCTTGTCCTCTCCTTTCTCCTTGTCCCTCTCCCTTTCTCCTTGTCCCTCTCCCTTTCTCCTTGTCCCTCTCCCTTTCTCCTTGTCCCTCTCCCTTTCTCCTTGTCCTCTTTCCCTTTTCCCTCTCCTTTCTCTTGTCCTCTCCCTTTCTCATTGTCCCTCTCCCTTTCTCCTTGTCCCTCTCCCTTTCTCCTTGTCCCTCTCCCTTTCTCCTTGTCCCTCTCCCTCTCCCCTTGTCCCTCTTCAAAGTTACGGTAGCTTGCACCACACACTCTGCACTAATATCATGGCGCTGCTCATGCCACCCGCAGCTCCAAAACACCGATAAAATTGCAGCATTACCGAGGCCACTTGTCAACCCGCATAGCCCTGAATGACGCTGCTATTGTAGCCACACCGTTGGTGGCACTCAGCCACTTTGAAACACACTTTTAAACACTACTTCAAGCTTTTTATATCCTCTCTCTTCGAAAAAATAAAAATCACAATAACATTGCTTGGGCAGTTCACAAGTAACCCACACTTGGATAGGAAAGTTCTAACTACGTTTTGTCCGTCCTCGACGTTTATTAAATCCAGGAGGGACAGAAATATCTAAAACTTCCTTTCCGAAGTGAGTATTCAACTTTGCAATAACTACTAAAATGTAACAGACTTCCTAAAACTGGGAAAAGGTAAATTCGATGCCGGTTGCACTTGTACTCGCCTATTTGTACTCGCCTATTTGTGGTTTCAGGGGTCGATTCATAGCTCCTGGCCCCGTCTCTTCACTGACCGCTACTTGGTCCTCTCACCCCCTGCTCCATGTGCTTCATCATACCTCGTCTTAAAACTATGTATGGATCCTGCCTCTAATACGTCACTTTCCAGACTGTTCCACTTCCTAACAACTCTATGACTCATCAGTCTTTTCAACTTCCAATTGTTGCCCCTTGTTTCTGTGTCCCATCTCTGTCCACCTTGTCAGTTCCTCGCAGTATTTTATGTCGTTATCATGTCTTCCCTAACCCTCCTGTCTTCCAGTGTCGTCAGGCCAATTTCCCTTACCATTTCTTCGTATGACATTTCCCTTAGCTCCGGGACTAGTCTTGTTGTAAACATTTGCACTTTCTCTAATCTCTTAACGTGCTTGACCAGCTGTGGGTTCCAAACTGGTGTTGAATACTCCAATATGGGCCTGACTTACACGGTGTAGAGTCTTGAACGATTCCTTAACCACTAGATGCAACTTCCCAACCGTTCAAAGACCAACTATTAACGATAGTGTTGTCTTGAGAACCTATCAGTCCCGGCCCAAAATATAATATTCCTTGGTGACTTATGTTCAAGACACCCAAAATGGGAGTATGTAGCGAAAACTGTAATAGTGTTTTGCATTAACTAAACTAGATAAAGTCTCACTCAAATGAACTACTAAGACTGCAACAACACTGTGCCAGCAAGAAGCTGAACCGACCAGACTAGAAAATACTCTACAGCTTATAATCACAAATAAAGATTTAGTACGGAACAATTGTGTCGATGACAAAACTCACACCACAACCTTAACTGAAGTTCAGACACGCACCTTCACTAATCTTAATCAGCAAAAATACTCCCAATCATGAGGTATATTCAACAAATTTAACTTCATCAAGAACATCAACTGGGAATTAAGAAACAGCTAGCTCATTGATATGCTGAGAAGGTAAAATGGTAAACGAAGATATGAATCAGTGCCAACAAACATTCTCCAATCACATTTGCTAAAAATCACAGACCAGTAGTCCGTACTTCCAACATTATAAAAAATTTCGAAAGAGTAATGAGACGTCAGATTACAAATTTCATGCAACACCACAATCTGCATAACCCAAACCAGCATGGTTTTAGAGCAGGACGATATGCCTGCCACAGCTGCTGAACCAACGTAGGTGTTGAAAAACAACCAAAATTCAGGTGTGATGTACACAGATTTTGCAAAGGGTTTGACAAATGTGATCATTGTGTGACTGCACACACAATGAGGGCCATGGGCATTACGGGAAAGGTAGGCAAATTATTTTTTCAGATTCCTAACACACGCGCACGCACATGCACACGCACACACACACACACACACGCACACACACACACACAGTAGTAAACAGAGCAAAATCCAGCATCAACACGGTAAAAAAAAATCTCAGATCCCCAAGGCACTGTTCTGGCAACTCTGCTGTTTCTCATCCTCATAGTAGAGAGATAAAAACACTGTCACATTTTTTAATCATCAATTGCAGACACTAAAATAAGCATGAAAGTCATTTCGGTATTAGACACTGAAAAATTACAGGAAAACATAAGCAGGGTTTCCCAGTGGGCAGTGGAGAACATGATATTCAATGGTAATTAGTTCCACCTGCTTAGGTATGGAACCAATGAAGAGCTCAAAAGGAACACTATGCAAAACGCAAGAGGATCATCAAATTAAACGAAAGGAACACGTGAAAGGTTAATTATGTCAACTGGCCTTTCTTTCAAAGAACACTAAGGCAAAGGTCACGACAGCCAGGAAGATGACGGTGGGTAATTAGAACCTTCAAAACAAGGAAAATAATGCCAGTGGTGACTATTTTCAAATCGCTAGTGCTCCCTCATTTGGAATATTGTTAACGGTCTCGTTCAGGGCTGGAGAAATATCAAAGATCGTTTACGACCCGTATAGAGCCAGTAAAGCATTTATATTACTGGGAACGCCTCAAAGCCCTAAATATGTACTCGCTGGAGTGGAGGAGAGAGAGGTGCATGATAATATATACCTGGAAAGTACTATACGGCCTGGTCCCAAATCTGCACACTTCCCTAACATAGTGGAGCGTGAGATACGGGAAAAAGTGCAAAATAAACCCAGTGAAAATCAGAGGTGCAGTAGAAACAATAAGGGAACGGTATCAACATCCGTGATTATTCAGCATCTTACCAGCAGATGTCAGAAACACTGCTGGGACGAAAGTAGAAGTCTTCAAGAGGAAATTAGACAAGTATCTTCACCAGGTGCCAGATTAACCTGGTTGTGATAGATATGTGGGTCAGCGGGCCACCAGCAGCAATAGCATGGTTAACCAGGTTAGCACCAGACAAGCTTGGTTAAGGAATGGAAAAAGAGAAGGTGCAGGCTGTTAAGGAAATGCGATCTCTGTAGGAAGAGAGGATAACAGCTCCTCAAAGGAAGAAGATTCTCTTTAGATTCGGAAAGTAAGACTGGCGGGAGAACTGGAAAATGGTGAGCTGGAAATATGCGCTTAACAATTCACAAACGGGCGAAATTATTTACAAACATGATCTCTCAGTCTTCAGCAGGATTCGAACCTGCACACACTGCATCAAAGTACTCGGTACTTTATCCACACAGTTAGATCCAGATAAATATGGGCACCTAGTCAAAGCTACCTGGAGTCTACCTGGAGAGAATTCCAGGGGTCAACGCCCCCGCGACCCGGTCTGACCAGGCCTCCTGTTGGACCAGAGCCTGATCAACCAGGCTGTTACTGCTGGCCGCACGCAGTCCAACGTACGAACCACAGCCCGGCTGATCAGGTACCGACTTGAGGTGCCTGTCCAGTGCCTGCTTGAAGACAGCCAGGGGTTTGTTGGTAATCCCCTGATGTATGCTGGGAGGCAGTTGAACAATCTTGGGCCCCTGACACTTATTGTGTTGTCCCTCAACGTGCTAGTGGCACCCCTGCTCTTCATTGGGGGGATGTTACGTCGCCTGCCGAGTTTTTTGCTTTCGTAGGGAGTGATTTTTGTGTGTAAGTTTGGTACTAAGCCCTCGAGAATTTTCCATGTGTATATAATAATGTATCTCTCCCGCCTGCGTTCTAGAGAGTACAGGTTTAGGAACTTCAAGCGTTCCCAGTAGTTGAGGTGGTTTATCGCACTTATGCGTGCGGTGAAGGTTCTCTGCACATTTTCAAGGTCAGCAATGTCACCCGCCTTGAAAGGTGCCGTTAGTGTGCAGCAATATTCCAGCCTAGATAGAACAAGCGATCTGTAGTGTCAACATGGGCTTGGCATCCCTGGTTTTGAAGGTTCTCATTATCCATCCTATCATTTTTCGAGCAGATGCAATTGCTACTTTGTTATGGTCCTTGAAGGTGAGATCCTCTGACATGATCACTCCCAGGTCTTTGACATTAGTTTTTCGCTCTATTGTGTGGTTGGAATTAGTTTTGTACTCCGATGAGATTTTAATTTCTTCACTCCCATACCCCGGAACACCAGGTTCGAGCAAAGTTATTTCATCAAAGCCTGCCACATGCAGTGAACTTTGAAAGATTTTGGAATGCTTAATTCACGAAATGGATTAATTATTTACAAACTTCTCTCAGTCCATGTGGCAGAATTTGATGACATAACTTCGCACATACCTTGTGTTCCGGGGTTTGGGAGTGACAGTCTAGCTTCGACTAGGTGCCCATATTCATCTGGATCTGGCTGTGTGGATAAAGTACTGAGTACTTTTATGCCATGTGTGCAGGTTCCAATCTTGCTGTGGACTGAGAGATAACGTTTGTAAATAATTTCGCCCGTTTGCAAATTGTTAAACATGCATGCATATACAGGTACCCATTTTACTGATGGGGATCATAGACAACCGATGTAAAGAAACACGCCCAGTGTTTCTACTCGCCGGGAATTGAACCCGAACCCTCGCCGTGTGAAGCGAGAGCTTTAGCCACCAGGCTACGGTGCTGGACTGAAGCAATATCCGTAATAGGGTAACTGTTGAAGTTCAATGTTATAAATAATAATAATAATAATAATAATAACAGTAATAACAAAATAAAGTAAAATTTAGCGCTAATCCCGAAAGGTCATACAGATGTACAAGCACGTAGAGAACTGTAGACAGTGTAACTATCTGAAGCTGTGCATACACCATAACATTCTGGTGCTCTCATATTAACGTTTATGCCTCATCATTTGGAGTTAAGGAATTTTAAGTCAAGAAATTTGGATTATTTTTAAGATGGAGTAACGCTGATGACGGAAAAGTTTGGAAGCTTTTTAATTTCTATTAACTTGTCAACAGTCCTCAGTGCCATCTCAAAACGGCACCCATGTGTCCAGGAGGTTTTTATATTGTATTGCTCCTGAGGAAGCATGAGTGACTGAAAGGGTATGTGCAGTTACAGACCCTCATTGCTAGTTACACAACCAGAGACACACAGGCAGAGACAGAGAGAGAGAAGAGAGAAAAAGAGAAAGAGATAAAAAGAGAAAGAGATAAAAAGAGAAAGAGATAAAAGAGAAAGACATAAAAGAGAAAGATAAAAGAGAAAGAGATAAAAGAGAAAGACATAAAAGAGAAAGATAAAAGAGAAAGAGATAAAAGAGAAAGATAAAAGAGAAAGAGATAAAAGAGAAAGAGAGAAAAGAGAGAGAGAGAAAAGAGAGAGAGAGAAAAGAGAAAGAGATAAAAGAGAAAGAGATAAAAGAGAAAGAGATAAAAGAGAAAGAGATAAAAGAGAAAGAGATAAAAGAGAAAGAGATAAAAGAGAAAGAGAAAAGAGAAAGAGAAAAGAGAAAGAGAAAAGAGAAAGAGAAAAGAGAAAGAGATAAAAGAGATAAAAAAGAGAAAAGAGAGAAAGAGAGAAGAGATAAAAAAGAGAAAAGAAAGAGAGAAGAGATAAAAGAGAAAGAGAAAAAAGAGAAAGAGAAAAAAGAGAAAGAGAAAAGAGAGAAAGAGAAAAGAGAAAAAAGAGAGAAAAGAGAGAAAAAAGAGAGAAAAGGGAGAAAAAAGAGAAAAGGGAGAAAAAAGAGAGAAAAGGGAGAAAAAAGAGAAAAGGGAGAAAAAAGAGAGAAAAGGGAGAAAAAAGAGAGAAAAGGGAGAGAAGAGAGAGAAGAGAAAAGAGAGAAAAGAGAGATAAAAGAGAGAAAAAAGAGAGAAAAGAGAAAAGAGAGAAAAGAGAGAGAAAAGAGAGAGAAGAGAGAAAAGAGAAAGAAAAGAGAGAAAAGAGAGAAGAGAGAGAAAAGAGAAAGAAAAGAGAAAAGAGAGAAGAGAGAGAAAAGAGAAAGAAAAGAGAGAAAAGAGAAAGAAAAGAGAGAAAAGAGAGAAGAGAGAGAAAAAAGAAAAGAGAGAAAAAGAGGAGAGAAAAGAGAAAGAAAAGAGAGAAAGAGAGAGAGAAGAGAAGAAGAGAGAAAAGAGAGAAGAGAAAGAAAGAGAGAAAAGAGAGAGAAAGAGAGAGAAAGAGAAAGATAAAAGAGAAAAAGAGAAAAGAAAGAGAGAGAGAGAGAAGAGAGAGAGAAGAGAGAGAGAAAAGAGAAAAGAAGAGAGAAAAGAGAAAAGAGAGAGAAAAGAGAAAAGAGAGAAAAGAGAGAAAAGAGAGAAAAGAGAGAGAGAGAGATAGAAAATAGAGTATGAACTAGCAAAGCTGTAACTCTTATTCCCGTGAATAGTTCAGACACTGGGGATATCACATACGAAAGGCCCCTCGGAGCTAATGATCACGTGGTCCTGAGCTTCGAATACATTGTAAAGTTAACAGTGGCGAGTGAAGCAGCACGAGGACGACACGAGAAACCAAACTACAAAAGAGTAGACTACACAGGCAATTTCTGCATTAGGTGCAGTGGGGAAGAGACCTGGAGGGAAAGAAATGAAATGATGGATCACGTGACCACAACTGCAAGGAGGCAGAGGAGTTCGTACCCAGGACAACGGAAACAATGGGAAGACCAGGACGAGCTCTTTGCTCACCCAGTGGTGTACAGACGCCACTGGAATAATGGCGACTGGAATAATGGCACCCTGGACAGTGAAAGCCCCACAAATACCATCCTACCGGAAACGTAAATGTCACTTTAGCCGCAAGGTATGGCAACACTGCATACCCATAAAAACAAAACAGTGGCGCACAGCTCTTATTGTGGCCCTCTTATGTGTTGACATTCAAACTAATCCAGGACCTCAAACTAATTATTATTATTATAATCAAAAGAAGCTCTAAACCAGCACAAACTAATGTACAGGTGCAAACCAGCCAGATTAGGTGTCCCTGTAATCACTGTGGTAAAGGTGTCGGTACCAGCAGTCGGGCGATAAACTGTGATGTATGTGAAGAGTGGGTGCACATAGGGTGCACATAGGTGCACGGATAGAATTAGTGACGATGTATCCGATGGACTAGTAGCTAGAATTCCAACCTTAACTTTGTATGTAATGCACAAGTCAACGTGAGACCACAGATACAGCACAATTACCTCAAATAACATATTAGACAAATGTTTGCACTGTACGAGGGAAGAACAATAAACACATCATATGTAAAACGTGTAAGGGGTGGGTGCATTATGGATGTATGTTTGGTCATGTTAATGTTTGTAACAAATGCACTAACCCAATTATCGTTTAGTAGTGTTGGCACTGAGTTACGTAACTTTCTTAACACAAATGACCCCATGCCAAATATTGATGATGACTGCTTCAAGAAAACAGACCTTCACTTTATTCATGTCAACGCGAGGTCACTCTTACCCAAGATGTCAGAGATTAGGATTCTAGCTAACAGAACTAGGGCGGCAGTTATATCCATCTCTGAATCCTGGTTGGATGTAACGGTGACCGACGACGAGGTCAGTATAGAAGTTTACAACATAAAGCGCTTATATAGCAATAAAAATGGTGATGGGATATGTTCCTATGTAAGAAATTACTTAAGGCTACAACCTTATTTAAATAATGATAAACTCGATATTCTATGGCTTGATGTGTTGCTACCCAAGACTAAACCAATCGTAGTAGGAATTAGTTAAAGCTTTCATCCCCCCCCCTTCCACCCATAATCAATTCTTAGAGGATTTTTCGCGAGTCTTGTCCGGAATTGATAGCAAATTCTGAGACAGTGATATTGGAGATTTCTATGTCTGTTTCCAACAGCAAAATAATGTTCTACATAACGGGTTTAAGCAAATTCTGGGATTAAATAGTTACAATTAACTAATTAATGCACCAACCCGAATCACACAGTTTTCAGCCACCATATTAGACCACATCCTTTGTAATCGCTCTGACAACATTAGTCAGGCGTCATTACCACAGATCTTAACGATCATTTATTGTACCAGGAAAATCATTAGGGAACGGACAAGCCTACACAGGACAATTAAAATGAGGTCAACTACAAACTACAGCAAAGAAGTACTGATAAATAGGCTACAAAATTGTGATTGGGCAGTGATTACAAGTTGCACGGACGTAAATGATGCCTGAGAAAATTTCAAAACAATGTTCACTGCCATCATTGATAATATTGCACCAGTTAAAGAAGTTGGGATTAAACGAAGAACCGAACCCTGGATGACTACTGAGATATTAGATATGAAATATAGGGACCAGTTGCTAAAATTATTTAAGACAAGCAGGCAGGATACAGAGGCTTATAAAAGGAGCAAAGGCAAGGCACTATAGCTCAAAATAACCCCAGAAAGCTCTGGCAACAACTAATACAGTTGGGGTATAGCCATAAACCCGTAGTTAGATCTAACATAGGGTTAAATATTGATAACGAGGTATGCCACGAGACAACTAAAGTGGCAAATTGTTTTAATTCATACTACACTTCTGTCGCATCAACACTAGTAAATAAACTGTCAGTTGCATCAAATTCCTTTAACACAGACACTGATAATTTTAAGACATATTACATTAATAAGGGTGTCACCCGAACAGTTGCCAAATAGTTGAAGTATCTTATGACTTCGTACGAAAAGAACTAAGTAAATTAAACCAACTAAGAGAGCCGGTCCCGATAATAACCCGCCTAAGTTCCTAAAAGATGGCGCCTCTGAATTACCAATTCCCATTGCGCACATAATAAATTTGTCCATAGCCACAAATACTGTCCTAGAGGGATTCAGAGAGGCCAGAGTTACTCCTGTCTTCAAGAAAAATAGTAGGTTTGATGTCAGCCTGTTAGTATACTCAGTGTGATGTCCAAAATTCTAGAGAAGGCGGTGTACTGACAAGTAGTTAAGTATCTTAATGACAAAAAGATTCTCCAGAATTACCAGTCAGGTTTTAGGAGATCTCATTCAACCGACACCTCCTCATTAATTTGATGGACTACCTGAGAACTGAAATGTTGCTAGGGAATTTCATAGGTATGGTAACCACAGACTTGCGAAAGGCCTTCGATACGGTCAACCACAATATATTATATAAGAAACTACAAGCTATCAGCATAAGTTTTGAAGAATGGTTTAAGTCTTACCTGTGCAACAGGAAACAAATTGTCAAGAACAACAAAACAGAATCAGAACCCATGCCAATAGCATGTGGGTTTCCCCAAGGTAGTATTCTGGGTCTTTTACTCTTCCTGTGTTATGTGAATGACATGCCTATCAATGTCAAATGCAAGCTACTACTGTACGCAGATAGTGCTCTGTTAGTATCAGGAAAAGACCCACAAGATATTGCTAATGTACTATCACTAGAACTAGAGGCCTGTAGCAAATGGTTGGTAGACAAATTATCACCACACCTCGGGAAAACGGAAGCCATACTCCTTGGCACATAAATTGAAATGGGTAAATAATTTTAATGTCCATTGTAATGGGAACCTATTATTACATTAAATTCAGTGAAATATCTGGGAATCCCCTTTGTCCCAAGCATATCAGAACTAATAGGGAACAGTGTAGTAAAGAAAGCGAATGCCAGACTAAAGTTCCTCTACAGACAGGCGCACTGTCTACCAACTGAGGCTCGCAGGACCCTATGTCTAGCTCTCATACAGTGTATTATAGACTACTCTTGCTCTTTGTTCTCTGCCTTAAAAAAAAAAAAAAAAAAAAAAGGATAGGCTACAAATCACCCAGAACAAAATAGCGAGAATCATTCTGGACCTGGGTCCAAGAGAGCATGTAGGCCAGAATGAATTACAACAACTGGATATGCTGAATGTTGAAGGCAGTAAAACAACTAAAGCTAAATTACGTTTATAAAATTGCTCACAATATCTTACTGCCAATTTTGTTAAGGTTGGGAACCAAAGCAATTATAGTACTTGGGAAAGGGAAAACAACTTTTGCTGTACCTAGAGTCAGTGGTCAGGCTTCAAATACTTTTTTTTGTACGGCAATAAAAGAGTGGAATAGATTGCCTGCACATGTCAAAGCCTGTCATAGCATGAGCCAGTTCAAGAAGAGAGCCAAAATGTACCTTATGAATAAGGTTACAGAAAGGGAGGAGAGTGATTTTATAATCAGATCCTATCTTTAATGTCAATGAATTTTACCTCTCCCCTAGTATATCTTCTTTTATTGTAACTACTTTTACATAGTTAAGATACTTACCTATTTTTAACTTTTAAATAAATACCATTTATCACAAAGACCCCAATGGAAATAAGTCACTGACTTTTTAGGGTTATCCTAAGTTCTTTACACGTGCGCTGTTATGTATGATAATCAATATAATTGTATTTGTGTATACCTGAATAAACTTACCCACATCTGATCAAGCATGTCAAGAAATTAGAGAAAATGAAAAGGTTTGTAACAAGACTAGTCACGGAGCTAGGGGTTAAGGGAACTCAACCTGACAACATTGGAGGAAAGGAGGGATAGAAGAGACACGATAATGACGTTTAAAATACTGAGGAATTGACAAGGTGGACAGGGATACAATGTTTCAAAGATGGGGCACAGCAACAAGGGGTCACAGTTGGAAGTTGAAAACTCGTCTGAGTCACAGAGATATTAGAAAGTGTTTCTTCAGTCATGGAGTTGTCAGGAAGTAAAGCTCTTGGAGCAGGGAGAGAGTGGACCTAGCAGCGATCAGCGAAGAGGCAAGGCCAGGAGCTGTGAACTGACCCCTGCAACCTCAATTAGGCAAGTATAAATAGGTTAGGACATGTCAGTGGCACACAATAGTTACAGTGTCATGGCTTAGAAGTAAGGTCACTGACGCTGACCTTTTGTTCAAACCCTTGGCTCACCCCTCTGCTTGGCCACGGGATATAGGCTCATTTAAGATGTAGGCGTCTGTCTGGAAGGATACACTCATGATACAGTAGCAGATGGCAAGACATTTCCGTCAATAAATACCAGCAGAGCAGTTACGTATCACTCCACAGCTCCACTACATTCGAATCCCCCCACCTAAAAACAAACAAACAAACACACAAACAAACACACAAACAAACACACAAACAAACAAACAAACACACAAACAAACACACACACACACAAACACACAAACAAACACACACACACACAAACACACACACAAACACACACACACACAAACACACACAAACAAACACACAAACACAAACAAACAAACACACAAACACACAAACACACACACAAACACACACACAAACACACACACACAAACAAACACACAAACAAACACACAAACAAACACACAAACAAACACACAAACACACAAACAAACACACAAACACACAAACAAACACACAAACAAACACACACACAAAAACACACACACAAAAACACACACACAAAAACACACACACAAAAACACACACACAAAAACACACACACAAAAACACACACACAAAAACACACACACACAAAAACACACACAAAAACACACACACAAAAACACACACACAAAAACACACACAAAAACACACACACAAAAACACACACACAAAAACACACACACAAAAACACAAACACACAAACAAAAACACACAAACAAAAACACACAAACAAAAACACACAAACAAAAACACACAAACAAAAACACACACACAAACACACACACAAACACACACACAAACACACACACAAACACACACACAAACACACACACAAACACACACACAAACACACACACACACACAAACACACACACAAACACAAACACACACACAAACACACACACAAACACACACACAAACACACACACAAACACACACACAAACACACACACAAACACACACACAAACACACACACAAACACACACACAAACACACACACAAACACACACACAAACACACACACAAACACACACACAAACACACACACAAACACACACACAACACAAACACAAACACACACACACAACACACACACACAAACACACACACACACAACACAACACACACACACAAACACACACACACACAAACACACACACACAAACACACACACACAAACACACACACACAAACACACACACACAAACACACACACACAAACACACACACACACAACACACACACACACACACAAACACACACACAAACACACACACACAAACACACACACACAAACACACACACACAAACACACACACACAAACACACACACACACACAACACACACACACACAACACACACACACAAAACACACACACACAACACACACACACAAAACACACACACACACACACACACACACACACATCCTGGGGAAAAAGAAGAAACCAGTAGAAGGGAGGATAGAATGACTTAATGTATATAATCTGTTAAGGCAAAGGTTAATTAAGAATGCAAATTTATAAAATTAAATGGAAGTATTGAAAGTCTCGTTGCAGCAAATGTAGAAGACATTAGGTGATGAAGCTGAGATCATGAAGAATAGAGGCGATAGATCAGGAATTTTCTAAAAATAAGATATCGAGAAGAAAATTAAAGGTTTAGTAAACTATAAAACTAAATTAGATTATGCAGTAAAAACTAAACATAAAACAGAATTAGAAAAGCATGTGCAGCTATCACAAGTTACTTCTAAAAATGCCAACAAAGGCTTAGAGAAGGAGAGGAAAGGTGTAGAAGAATATAGCGTAGACTGAAGATAGTTTTGTAAAATTCCCTAGAGAAAACCTGAGACTGAACAAGTGGCATTAGTTAAATTAGTCACTGTTTGAGTCAGTGTTAGTCAAGAAATTTAAAACCAGCTTTCAAATAACTAAATTGTTATGAGATGTTGACAACATCGTACCCACCAACATCACACAGTTAAGTTATGTGGATGACGTCCTCACAATAACATCAAAACTTTTCATAATACAGGACCATCCAATTCACTCTTGAAGAGGATTCTAACGATAGGTTAACAGTTCTGTACGTCCTTATTCATAAAGTAGATAACATCCTTAAATTTCAAGTTTACAGAAAGCCTACTAACAAAAACTTTCACACACATCTACTGTAGCCAAGATACTAAGACCAAACAAGGCATCATCGGATTTTTCTTAAGAGCACACCGAATTTCCAGCCCAGAATTTTTTGAAGAGTGTACATACACATACCAAACCTTCACCGACCTACAATTTCCTTCCTTTTATTCATCAACAAAAAGAACTAAATCATGAACTCACCACGCAGTCCCGTTGCTTGATCCGGGGTTCAAATCTCCTCCGGTACGGCTGAAAACATTAGGGACGTGTTTCCATAAGACACCTGCTGTCCCTGTCCCTGTTCACCCATCAGTTTAAAATGGGTACCTGGGTGTTAGTCGACTGGTGTGGGTCGCATCCTGAGGCAAGGACCTAATTTGCCCGAAATGCTCTGCATAACAAGCGGATTTCTATATAGTAGTATGTCACTGATGTCAGCTAGGCCTGTATACCTTGTACATGTACTTGTAGTAAATAAAGATATTATATTATTAAAAGACGTTGCCTTGAACGTCTCAGAAGTACTTGCACAAGTCAACACCAGCGTCGCCATCACAACCAGAATATCCATCCTAGACCTGACCAGGACCTGAAACCAGTCAACACAGGTGTTTACACAATCCTTTTCGGAGGCAATGACAAGGTATTCGTCGGTAAAACAGCAAATACTCTTCAAACAGGTCTCAATGAACATATTCATTCATGCAGAAACGACAACTTTAACAAAGCAGGTGTGCAGCACGGAAACTCCTCCAGCCATCTTATGAGATTCAGTGACGCTCGCCTAGTGATCAAGTAAGGAAACTTTCGCAGGCGTAAATGTCTCGAGTCATCTTTAATGTCCATTTCAGACACCATTAAACAAAATAAAAGTAGCTTCGTCATTTCGGAGGTATTAGCCAGAATTCTACATCGCAACCTAGAGTTTCCTTCACTCATACTGTTACTTCTACAATTACCACCTATCTTTCATATATGCATGTCGTGCCGAATAGGTAAACTTGCTATTTTGGATTAAATAGTAACGCTCATTTTGCCGAATAAGGCAAGCGAAAATTTATGTATGTAATAATTTCGCAAAAATAATTCTGAACCTAACGAAAAATTATATTTCATTGTGTTTGTTTATTAAATTATTGTAAACTTATCTAAAATACATTTAGTTGGATTAGGCTAAATTAAATTGCGCTTGTATATGATGTGCGCCTGAGATGTGCTCGGTAATACACTCAACCCAAGATCTTTTTCCTTGGGTGATGTTTGCAGTCTTTGGCCACCTAGACTATACTCTGTCCGAGGTCTTCTTTGCCCTTCCCCGATCTTCATGAATTTGCATTTGGCAGGGTTAAATTCAAGGAGCCAGTTGCTGGACCAGGCTTGTAGCCTGTCCAGGTCTCTTTGCCTTTCCCTCTGTGTCTCTGGTTCCTGTCTGTACATGGCCATTTTCTCCTTTATTTTTTCCTGTAGCTCTTGGTGGCATGGTCGTGCCTCTGCATATGACCTATATCCCTCTCCACCTGCACCCAACTGCTCTCCCGCTCTCCACCTGCACCCAGCTGCTCTCCCCCTTCATTCTTTGGCCCTGCTTGGTGGGCTGATAGGGCCTTAGAGTAAGTTATGTGGGTGGATGTTTTGTTTGTGCAGTGTCAGTCGTAGAGCCAGAAATGAATATGCACAGGTAAGAAGGGAGACCCAACTACAATATGAAAATGATATAGCAGCGAAAGCCAAATCCGACCCAAAGCTGTTGTACAGCCACATCAGGAGGAAAACAGTCAAGCACCAGGTGATCAGGCTAAGGAAGGAAGGAGGAGAGATTACAAGAAACGACCGCAAAGTATGTGAGGAACTCAACATGAGATTCAAAGAAGTATTCACAGAGGAGACAGCAGGGCCTCCAGAAAGACGGAGAGGTGGGGTACACCATATCAGAGGCGCTATTTGTACCCCTAACAATAATAAACACATCTATCGAAACAGGGAGATTACCTGAGGTATGGAAGACAGCAAATGTAGTCCCAATTTTTAAAAAAGGAGACAGACATGAAGCACTAAACTACACACCAGTGTCACTGACATGTATAGTATGTAAAGCCATGGAGAAGATTATCAGAAGAGTGGTGGAACACCTAGAAAGGAATGAGCTTATCAACGACGGCCAACACGGTTTCAGGGACGGGAAATCCTGTTTCACAAACCTACTGGAGTTCTATGACAGGGTGACAGCAGAAAGACAAGGGAGAGAGGGGTGGGTAGATTGCATTTTCTTGGACTGTAAGAAGGCGTTTGACAATTTCACACAAGACATTAGTGCAAAAGCTGGAAGATCAGGCAGGGATAACAGGGAAGGCACTCCAATGGATCAGAGAATACCTCTCAGGAAGACAGCAGTCATGGTACGTGGCGAGGTGTCAGAGTGGGCGCCTGTGACGAGTGGGGTTCCACAGGGGTCAGCCCTAGGACCGGTGCTGTTTCTGGTATTTGTGAACGACATGACCGAAGGAATAGACTCCTAAGTATCCTTGTTTGCAAATGATGTGAAGTTGATGAGAAGAATTGCACTGCTCATTAAAAGCCGATGGGGATTTTAGGAAATGGAACGAATAGACGAAATTGGCGAAAGGGATTACTTAGTAGGTACAATTGAGTCTGGGGGACATAAGGTAGTCATTGTAGTGATATATAACCCGCCACAGAACTGTAGGAGGCAAATAGAAGAATATGAAGAGAGCAACAGAGAAATGGTGGACACACTAGCTGAGGTGGTCAGAAGAGCTCACACGGGTAGAGCAAAGTTACTAGTTATGGGCGATATCAACCACAAGGAGATTGATTGAGAAAACCTGGAGCCACATGGGGGTCCCGAAACATGGAGAGTCAAGATGATGGATGTGGTACTGGAAAACCTCATGCATCAACATGTTAGGGACGCCACCTGAGAGAGTGGAGGATGAACCAGCTAGACTGGACCTCGTGTTCACCCTGAGTAGCTCGGACATTGAGGACATCACATATGAAAGGCCCCTTGGAGCTAGTGATCACGTGGTTCTGAGCTTTGAATACATTGTAGAATTACAAGTAGAGAGGGTAACAGTAGGAGAAGAGGAAAAGCCAAACTACAAAAGGAGGGAACTACACAGGTATGAAGAACCTCCTACAGGAGGTTAGGTGGGAAAGAAAATTGAAAGGGAAGTCAGTAAACGAAATGATGGACTACGTAACAACAAAATGCAAGGAGGCAGAGGAAAGGTTTGTTCCCAAGGGTAACAGAAATAATGGGAAGACCAGAACGAACCCTTGATTTACCCGAAGGTGTAGGGAGGCAAAAACTAAGTGCACTAGAGAATGGAAAAAGTACAGAAGTCAAAGGACCCAGGAAACTAAAAAGATTAGTCGAAGAGCCAGAAACGAGTATGCACAGGTAAGGAGGGAGGCCCAGCGACAGTACGAAAACATAGCAAGTCTGACCCGAAGCTGTTGTATAGCTACATCAGGAGGAAGACAGTCAAGAACCAGGTAATCAGGCTGAGGAAAGAAGGTGAGGAGCTCACAAGAAACTACCAAGAAGTATGTGAGGAGCTCAACATGAGATTTAAGGAAGTATTTACAGTGGAAACAGAAAGGACTCTGGGAAGACAGAACAGAGGGGTACACCAATAAGGGATATACCAAGCACATCTCCTGAAGCACACATCAACCAGATAACTGCTGCAGCATATTGGCGCCTGGTAAACCTGAAAATAGCGTTCCGATACCTTAGTAAAAAATCGTTCAATTCTGTACACCATGTACGTGAGACCCATACTGGAATATGCAGCACCAGTTTGGAACCCACATCTGGTCAAGCACGTCAATAAATTAGAGAAAGTGCAATGCTTTGCAACAATGATAGTTCCAGAGCTAAGGGGAATGCCCTACAAAGAAAGGTTAAGGGAAATCGGCCTGACGACAAGGACAGGAGGGTTAGGGAAGACATGATAACGACATACAAAATACTGAGAGGAACTGACAAGGTGGACAGAGACAGGATGTTCCAGAGATGGGACACAGAAACTAGGGGTCACAATTGGAAGCTGAAGACTCAGATGAGTCAAAGATGTTAGGAAGCATTTCTTTAATCATAGAATTGTCAGGAAGTGGAATAATCTGGCAAATGATGCAGAAGAGGCAGGAACCAAACAGTTTTAAGACGAGGTACGATAAAGCTCATGGAGCAGGTAGAGAGGAGACCTAGTAGAGATTAGTGAAGAGGTGGGGCTAGGAGCTATGTCTCGACCCCTGCATCCACAAATAGGTTATAAAACACACACACTGTATCGTTGTAATGTTTGTAACGGCTTGACGCTCCTGGAAAGCAAACCTTTCATTTTGTCGGTAATCCTACCATTATTACCAATATGAACTATAATGAAAGATTGAGAACAGTAAAAGATGCCCTTGTTGGCTGATATGAGGGAATTTATAAAAATTAAGGAAAAATTGTGGAAATTATATAAAAAATTCTTCTAAAATAGAGTGGCTCACCAATGGAATATATTACAGGAGAAATTAGTAACTGCAGCCCAGCCTGAAGCCAGGTTTAGCTATTCATTAACAGCGTTCCAAATAAATTCTAACACTATTATATAGTGTAACAGTGGGACACTGGTGGAAATGGTACTAATAATGTAGTTTGGGGGAACTGGTCTGAACTTAGTATAATAGTATGTGACACTGGTGCTGGAACTAGTATAATAGTATGTGACATGGGTGCTGGAACTAGTATAATAGTATTGTGACACTGGCTGTACTGGAACTAGTATAATAGTATTGTGACACTGGCGGTGCTGGAACTAGTATAATAGTATTGTGACACTGGCGGTGCTGGAA
Organism: Cherax destructor; assembly: GCA_009830355.1. Lineage (NCBI taxonomy): Eukaryota > Metazoa > Arthropoda > Malacostraca > Decapoda > Parastacidae > Cherax > Cherax destructor. The sequence continues at coordinate 47,968 of WNWK01005970.1, forward strand.
CTAGTATAATAGTATTGTGACACTGGTGGTGCTGGAACTAGTATAATAGTATTGTGACACTGGTGGTGCTGGAACTAGTATAATAGTATTGTGACACTAGCGGTACTGGAACTAGTATAATAGTATTGTGACACTGATGGTGCTGGAACTAGTATAATAGTATTGTGACACTGGCTGTGCTGGAACTAGTATAATAGTATTGTGACACTGGTGGTGCTGGAACTAGTATAATAGTATTGTGACACTGGCGGTGCTGGAACTAGTATAATAGTATTGTGACACTGGTGGTGCTGGAACTAGTATAATAGTATTGTGACACTGGTGGTGCTGGAACTAGTATAATAGTATTGTGACACTGGTGGTGCTGGAACTAGTATAATAGTATTGTGACACTAACGGTGCTGGAACTAGTATAATAGTATTGTGACACTAACGGTGCTGGAACTAGTATAATAGTATTGTGACACTGGCGGTGCTGGAACTAGTATAATAGTATTGTGACACTGGCGGTGCTGGAACTAGTATAATAGTATTGTGACACTGGCGGTGCTGGAACTAGTATAATAGTATTGTGACACTGGCGGTGCTGGAACTAGTATAATAGTATTGTGACACTGGCGGTGCTGGAACTAGTATAATAGTATTGTGACACTGGCGGTGCTGGAACTAGTATAATAGTATTGTGACACTGGCGGTGCTGGAACTAGTATAATAGTATTGTGACACTGGCGGTGCTGGAACTAGTATAATAGTATTGTGATACTGGCCGTGCTGAGCTAGAATAATATAACATTAAACAAGTCTAATGCTCAGTTTAAGAAATTTTAGTAACCCAATTTATTTTGGAAGTCCCAATAACCTGGAATGGTTCCGATAACTTCCAGTATAGTACTTAAAATTAAAAAAAATGGGCATTCTAATTTGACAATAGCTGAGAGTGAAACTGAAGTATATCGGTGCCAATTTTGTGTGTAAAATAGTGTGAAATTTCTACTCCATTTAAATCATCTTAAATTTATTAGAATAACGCTTCTAAACAGATATTACATTTAATGACTGGTACATCTTACGACCATCCTGTGGGAAGATTTGTCAGTGCACTAACATGGCTTATAAAACTTGGAATCTTAGAAATCTAAGCAGTAACTGGAGGATGCCTCTTGTTGGATTTAAATTTTCGACCCCGGTGTAGTTTCCAGAAAGCAAAATTTGTTATTGGGTTCCATAAGACCCACTTTGTTAATTTAAATTGTGATATTGATTTTCATTCAATAACTAAAGAATAATTTGTTTTATAGCTTCAAATGATTTAAGTTGATGCATTGCATAAGAATAACGAAACTATGTAAGTTTGGTTTGTTTATGAGTCTAAAAGAAAGCTTGGCTTTCACTTTATTATAATCAAAGAAGGCGCTAAACCGACAAGGGTCATACAGCGCTGCGGGGTAGTAAGTAGTGCGGAGGTTACAATCTGCTAGTTGGAGAGGGGATCAAAGGTGAGGAAAGAAAAGGAATGGAAGGGACTCTAAGGGCTGTGTCAAAGTTTGTATAATAAGGCAGTTGCCGACAAAAAGTCAAAAAGTGCTTGGGAGTCAAAGGTGAGGTCGTCTGCAAGAAGATAAAGTAAGAGTGGCAGGGCGGCGGCGGCGGCGTTGGAGGTAAATCCTGCGAGCTCACTGGTAAATCCGGCAATCGACAAGGAAGTGAAGAACCGAAATAGGGACCTGACAAGCCTCACAGAGGAGAACTGGGCGTCTGTCCATGAGATACCTATGGGTAATTCTTGGCTTTCACTTTAAGCTATGTAAATTTTAAACTGTGTATTTTATTAAATAAATCAGTTTCCACGCAATAACTAGATTAGTCTTTCTGGTTGGCCAAAACACTGTAGTATTGGCATACCTTAACTGAATGTGGGTTTTGTAATTTTTTTACCAATGTTCCAATATAGAATTTTTATCAAATGGAACTTTCATAAAACAATACTATTTTTCTTAGAAAACTGCAGCAATTTTTAAATAGAGAAGAATAAAAGAAAATTGAAAAACATCGAAAACTCGTTTTCATATGACAAGTGCAAGTGTCCTCTCATCATTTTTACATAGACCATTCCCGATACTGCTTACCAAGAGCACTTTATGACGCCACTTTTGATCGGCTTGAAAATTTAAACACTCTTGTATCCTACTTAAGTAGAGACTCTTGATCCAAGTTACTGGACTAATTCTCCTACTACTTTGATCGAATATGAATACCAATCAATCCATAGGCACACAACCCCTACGAATTTAGAGTTTTCCCTTGATTTAAATAATTCTTATCGGCACTAATTTTCAATAGCTATTGCATCGTATTAAGTGGATGAAACGTTCATTAGGTACAGACTGTGCAGGAGCAACTTTTGTTTGACTGTGCAATAACTGGAGAAAGCATTTTCGGATTGTCTCCAAACTTTTTTTTGCTGATGCATTTCTTCAAAAGTAAGCTTTACCTATATTTCAGGTTGTACAAGTTCTAAAGTGCCCATTTTTTAATCAAATTGATTCGTGAAATAAGTGGAGAATGTCTCTTCTGATCAGAAAAAGAACAATGTTTAACTTTATTGGGTTATCCTAGGTTAAATCTATATAACGTTACGTTTCTTTGAGAAAAGTGTGGATTGATTTTGTCTGTGTAATCCCATTTTTAAAAAAAGAAAATACGAAAATCATTTTTTATGCGATAATTTTTGGGTGCGTAATTTGCTTGGCTTCAACCCTTCAACTCTGGTAAGTTTATAACGGCTTCAAACAGTGTATTTCTATTTTAGGATACTGGTCCCACTGAGATAAGAGAATGCTGTTTCAGTGGAAAGTTTAAATCAGATTTGGGCTGTATCCTAATTTTCCATTTTATTGAAGTTCGTTATCTATTTCCACGAGATGACTTGGGAATACCTTTCCTGATTTGCTTCTAATCTGCATCACTAATGAATGACTGCGTCAAAAACTTATGCCACTCTCTCCATGCTCAGCACAGAGGCCTCGGATTTTGTAATACGAGGGAATAACTTTCTCGGATAGCGCAGCGACCAAAATACATTAGATAGATATGAGACTAAGACTGGACAGCTAATCAGAAGGCAGAATACCAGAGGTGACAATAACATTCCTAATGAGTGACCCCTCAGAGTAGAACGAATTGCTTCACCTAAAATGCTGGGAGGCTTGTTGAATCCCTTCGGGGAAAAATGAAATACCACGATAGTCTTTGTTAGACATGAAATACAAGAGTGAGTGAGGGATCAAAAAAAATTTAAGGGCATATACGATGAATAAAACAGCTAATCATTCGCGCAACATGAATAAAAATATATGCCAGAGTAAGAAGAAAAGCAGAGAAACAGCTCAGTAAAGACTGCACCCTAGGCACCAAGAAAAGCAAAACTAAACATGCATAAGAGTATATATCTACAGTATATAGCAGATATACGTATGTAAATTGCCAGAGAATAGAGCTAATGTATCTCAGTTTACTGACGATGTAAAGATCAGAGAAGCATAACAATGATAGGAAACAGACGGCATCAAGTGAGATATGGACTACAATAGTGGTCAACAAGAATCGACTGGAATTAACCCTCATGCAAAGATGGTCATTAGCACAAGCAAAGGGAAAATTTCATAATACTTGAAAAACCTCAAACTTTTAAAATATTGGGAAATGTAAAGTTTTTTTTTATTCCAAATATATAAAGATGTAGCAAAACTTTTCTCCCTAAAATGCAGTTTAGAGAACAAATGTCATTAAAAATTATGATAATTTATGTAGCTGTAAAGTAGTATTGCAGAACTGATGGTGACAGTACAAATGGTGCATTTTCAAGGCTGCAAGCCTCGCCCTACTCCAAGGTTTAAGCATAATGCAAAGCACATAATCACACGACCTAATAACTTCAGCTAACTTAAAAGGAGTCTTGAACCATTAAAATAAAACGTGCGTTTTATACACAGAGGATGTCAGGCTCATTACTGAATACACAACCAGTATAAGCCTACACCTCAACAAATCAGGTTTCAATGAGAAATCTAAAGGTTGGCAACAGGAATAGAGTTCAGAGGACTGAATTGTTAAGAGTTGAAGACAAGAGAATGAAAGACATCACATGTACAAGATGCAGAGGGAAGGTAGGTATGGATAGGCTGTGAAAGAGAAGTTACAATGAAAAATTGATAGGAAAAGTCAATCGATATAGTTAGAAACAAGATGAGAATGAGAATATGCTCTAGACCTTAGGAAGGGAAACAAGATATACGAAGAAGTGGGAGGTGAATTCTCAAACCTAAAATGCTTGGTACATTCTAAGCCCCAGGTGTTAGGTGACATACTTGTGACCGGACAGTACTGTTAGCCACCCATTAGTTCACACAACCATCACAGCTTGGTTGATCTTGCATTTGTCATGGGTAATGGTTCAGTTACTTCTTGAAAACTTTTTTCTTCGTTACGGCCGTATTTATGACACTTGCAAGGCGCGTCTTCAAGCGTCATTGGCTACGAATGTTGACACAGCTTTCTTTTACTGTGCCGATGGTTCCCCTTCTTTTCACTGGATATATTTTACATTTTCTCCCATAATTCTCTCCAGTACACTGTTACGGTCGAGTGCCTTTTTGGGAATTGGCCCTCAAATATTTTCCATACATACATCTGTACATTTTCCAGCTCGGATATTTTTCCTGCCTTGAATAAAGGCACAAAATAATTGAACAGCACGATCATTGGCATTATTTATCTAGTTTTAAAAATTCTTAGTATTTATTTAATTTCTCTGGCCTTATTGCACTTGTTTTGGGTTATCTTTATGAAAGGTTTTCTAGCATATTATTCTTTAAGATGGTCCTGAATTTTGCATCCTGCTTTATTTTCTTAATTGTTCATGCTTTCCATCACTTTGATTGTGGAATGACACCATTAAACAGCTGTTTTCCATTACTCACTGGAAGAATTTGTTGGTATCTGTAAATTTTCATGTCTAATACTGACTTAAAAACTGAAATTTAGTGTCCGTAAAACGGGTTGATTGTGATAAAAAGGCAGTCGAGATGCTGATGACCACACCACCAGTACGACGTGACACATGCAACTTAACATTTACTTGTGGAATCAAGTTTTTCAACTTTGAATTAATGATGGGATGAAACATATCACGAGTGATGATAAGGCTGAAACTCCTCACGGCTTTAAAACCGATTTAGGAACTTGCAATTGCTAATCATGCAACTTTCAACGAAAAACTGAACCTCATTCTCGAAAATGCAAAACCATTCAAACAAGTACACAAGTAATTTCAAAATAAAGTTTAAATATCCAGCGTCGCTTAAAGCTATGATACGTTAATGATGATATCTTAAAACTCACCAAGGTAAGTTCCAGCTCCACGGTGACTGTGCAACTTCGTTGTATTTTTTTTTAAGGTCAAAGGCGTAAGTAAACAGTACTTATGGCATTAAATCCATAGGGGGTTTACACTACGCCAAGGGAAAGGGAAGTTATGTTTCACCTGAGGGAGTGGAGGACAGCTTGAATTCCTTGGATCAAGAGCACTTGACTAACATCCAGGGAACACAGTCAACATGGGGTACAGAGGGAGGCATGACACCTACCAGCAGGGGGACGTGTGCGCCCAACCTTCACACTGCAGACTCATCTGGATTTTATTAGTTTTAATCAGGGGATGGTGGTAAGCCAGTCAAGGTCATGTAGTGCGTGGGAGAGAGACAATCAGCTTCCATCCAAGGGAGGGGGTTACGTCCAGTTCCTTGGATCAAGCACCCCCTTACTGGTACCAGGGTACTCCCTAGAGGGGCAATTCTCGTGAAAAAGGGATGGTCAAATACCTACGTTCTTTAAAGCCCACTACACTTTGTTGCTCCTCTGTATATTATTACTTGTATATCCAGCGAAGGCAATAAACTCTAGGAGATTATACAGCATCCGGGAAATTGAGGCAATTACGAGCGTCCAAAGGAAAGAAATGCTACACGCTCATCAGTGGAGCCTCCTTACCTACTTCCAGTACATACCTGGAGGGGGTTTCGGGAATCAACGCCCCGCAGCCTGGTCTGTGACCAGGGCCGGGATATAAATTCATGGAGTCAGAAGTCTGCTCTTGAGCATGGTCAGCAGCCTTTGCCTCAACATCTGCCCATTATTTACCCAGGCTCTAAACACGTCCTGGCATAAATAATTTCACATTCTTGTGTCAAGAGATATGAAATCAGCACATACCCAAATGCCCACCCTCAAAATCAGCACATACCCCATACCACCCTCAAGGCCAGCACACACCCCCCAGCCCACCCTCCAGGCCAGCACACACCCCCTGCCCACCCTCCAGGCCAGCACACACCCCTGCCCACCTCAAGGCCAGCACACACCCCTGCCCACCTCAGGCCAGCACACCCCCTGCCCACCCTCAAGGCCAGCACACACCCCCTGCCCACCCTCAAGGCCAGCACACACCCCCTGCCCACCCTCAAGGCCAGCACACACCCCCTGCCCACCCTCAAGGCCAGCACACCCCCTGCCCACCCTCAAGGCCAGCACACACCCCTGCCCACCCTCAAGGCCAGCACACACCCCCCTGCCCACCCTCAAGGCCAGCACACACCCCCCTGCCCACCCTCAAGGCCAGCACACACCCCCCTGCCCACCCTCAAGGCCAGCACACACACCCCTGCCCACCCTCAAGGCCAGCACACACACCCTGCCCACCCTCAAGGCCAGCACACACCCCCTGCCCACCCTCAAGGCCAGCACACACCCCCTGCCCACCCTCAAGGCCAGCACCCCCCTGACCACCCTCAAGGCCAGCACACACCCCTGCCCACCCTCAAGGCCAGCACACACCCCCTGCCCACCCTCAAGGCCAGCACACACCCCCTGCCCACCCTCAAGGCCAGCACACCCCCCCTGCCCACCCTCAAGGCCAGCACACCCCCTGCCCACCCTCAAGGCCAGCACCACCCTGCCCACCCTCAGGCCAGCACCACCCTGCACCCTCAGACCAGCACAACCCACCCCCTGCCCACCCCTCCACCCTCAGACCAGCACACCCCACCTGCCCTCCCTCACAGACCAGCACACACCACCTGCCCACCCTCCTCCAGACCAACACACACCCACCTGCCCTCCCTCAAGACCAGCACACACCCACCCTCCTCCCTTCCCTCCAGCCAGCACACCCCCTGCCTCCCTCCAGACCAGCACACCCACCTGCCTCCCCTTCCAGACCAGCACACACCCACCTGCCCTCCCTCCATCCCTCCCTCCCTCCAGACCAGCACACACCCACCTGCCCTCCCTCCTCCAGACCAGCACACACCCACCTGCCCTCCATCCCCTCCCTCCAGACCAGCACACACCACCTGCCTCCCTCCTCCAGACCAGCACACACCCACCTGCCCTCCCTCCCTCCTCCAGACCAGCACACACCCACCTGCCCTCCCTTCCCTCCAGACCAGCACACACCCACCTGCCCCTCCCTCAGCCAGCACACACCCACCTGCTCCCCCTCCAGACCAGCACACACCCCTGCCCACCCTCAGGCCAGCACACACCCCTGCCCCCCTCAGACCAGCACACACCCACCTGCTCCCTCCCTCCAGACCAGCACACACCCCCTGCCCCCCTCAGACCAGCACACACCCACCTGCCCTCCCATCCCTCCAGACCAGCACACACCACCTGCCCCCTCCTCCAGGCCAGCACACACCCCCTGCCTCCACCCTCCAGCACACACACCCCTGCCCCCCTTCAGGCCAGCACACACCCCCTGCCCACCCTCCAGGCCAGCACACACCCCCTGCCCACCCTCAGGCCAGCACACACACCTCCCTCGCCCCCCTCAGGACCAGCACACCCCCCTGCCCACCCTCAGACCAGCACACACCCCCTGCCCTCCCTCAGGCCAGCACACACCCCCTGCCCACCCTCAAGACCAGCACACACCCACCCCCTCCCTTCCTCTCAGACCAGCACACCCCCTGCCCCCCTCCAGGCCAGCACACACCCCCTGCTCCTCCCTCAGACCAGCAACACCCCCTGCCCCCCTCCAAAACCAGCACACCCACCTGCCCCCTCAGCCAGCACACCCCATCCTCTCCCTCCAAGCCAGCACACACCCCCTGCCCTCCCTCCAGACCAGCACACACCCCCTGCCCACCCTCAAGGCCAGCACACACCCCCTGCCCTCCCTCCAGACCAGCACACACCACCTGTCCTCCTCCCTCCAGACCAGCACACACCCACCTGCCTCCTCCATCCCTCCCTCCAGACCAGCACACCCACCCTGCCCTCCCTTCCTCCAGACCAGCACACACCCACCTGCCCTCCCTCCTCCAGACCAGCCACACCCACCTGCCCTCCCTCCCTCCAGACCAGCACACACCCACCTGCCCTCCCTTCCCTCCAGACCAGCACACACCCACCTGCCTCCCTCCAGACCAGCACACACCCACCTGCCTCCTTCCTCCAGACCAGCACACACCACCTGCTCCCTCCCTCCAGACCAGCACACACCTCACCTCCTTCCTCCTCCTCCCTCCAGACCAGCACACACCCACCTGCCCTCCTTCCCTCCAGACCAGCACACACCCACCTGCCCTCCCTCCCTCCAGACCAGCACACACCCACCTGCCCTCCTTCCCTCCAGACCAGCACACACCCACCTGCCCTCCTTCCCTCCAGACCAGCACACACCCACCTGCCCTCCTTCCCTCCAGACCAGCAGCGAGAACTGCATTCATCTCTGGTAAGAGTCAAGTAAAGAACCTTGGGTTACTTTTTTCAGGAAAAACTGCTGCATACCCAACACAAGTTAAGGAATTTAGAACCACAAGTGTAAAATGGAAAAACATAAGAATGAATGTGATCGGTAAAAAAAACATATGTGAAGCGATCCTTCACACGTGCAGATGTGGAAGAGCAAACTTGAATCTTCGTTATTTCCTAGTACACAGGACAAAGCAAGATGCAGGGTGAACACTGGGGATAGCAAATTAACGGGAGTAATAGATTGAACATGGAGGGAAAGAAGGCATAATAAATGAGGATTGCGATTAAAAAAAAGTTGCCTTACTAATATTCACTATCATTCTCTACGTGGAGGGGTTATGAGGGACTTGGTAACGGATAATATAACGCAGAAAAATGGGCATCGCGTTGATCTTGCAAAGATAGGGCATTGCCTGTACATAGAGGCTCTCGACTGGGAAAAAAAAACACAAACGTAATCCCCTCGATGAACGGGATCAAGTATAGAAAGAGTAGCAGGGGAGTCCGAAGCTTGTAGTTAGATGAGATTAAGGCGAGATGAAGTCAAATGTGAGTAAATATTATCCTCCAAGAAAGCAGGGCCAGAGTTTTAAGGAAGTTCAAGTAGCTATAAGCAGGTTATGTGGTGCTTCCAGACTTCAGACAACCAAACAAACGTCAAGAGAATTTTGAGCATATCCTGTTCAGGGATATGAGAACCATGCAGGTAAATCATGGTATGCGGAATAATAGTTTCATGGTAGTGATCTGGAGTGCTTTGGCAACAGAAAATTTAAACCTATGAGAAGTAGTCCCAGTTGTAAATATGATCAATATGACACTGCAGAGAGGCCGCTACAAAGTGACAGTCAACGTCCGTGTAAGCTATAGCAAAATCGTAGGCATAAAGAGATGACCAAATACTGGAAAGGAGAACAGAAACAAGGTCACTAATGGCAAGCAGGAAGACGACCCTGAGAGATACCTTCATCCTGGGAAAAGTCAGAGGAAATACTTTTATTTACCCAAACTCACAAGCTCCTCTCCTACAAAAATCTGAGGAAAAGTGGCAAATTGCCTGGAAGGTTTAAGGGCTGGGCTAAGATATTGTAACGCCAGGTTGTGTCATAAGCTTCCTCGAGATCAAGAAAAGCCGGCAAAACCGACTCAATATTAGACAAGGCGGATTATGGGGTCAATGGTAGAACGTCCTTCATGAAAAACAGATGGACAATGGGAGAGAATTTGGTTTCCAAGTACTTTTCAGTGTTTCTTAACAAAGTGTTCCAACACCTTACAAACTGCACAAGTAAAATAGATGAATTTGTAATGAGAGGCTTACTAAAACGTAAAACAGCTGTTTTCTATTGCAGAGGGAGAACTCCTGTTACCAAACAAGATTGAAAACATGTAATAGGGCAACGAATGCTCAAGAGTACGTGTTGAAGGAGACAAACTGATATCATCAGCCCCAGCCAACATCAGCTGGCAAGTGGAAGAGGCAGACCAGTTCATGGAGTGTGAAGGGTACATTACAAGGATCCTCTGTATGAGAAGTAAAATCCAAAGACGCCGACTCACTCTTAAGCACTCACGAAAAAAAATAAGAGATGATGGAGGCCTTGGGGTACACAGACAAGGCAATATCCAAATGCTGTGGCAACCTCAGTCGGGTCTGCAATGCTTCCGCCAGCAACCAAAATTATTAAAAAAAATGGCGGATCTTGAGAGAATTTGTCGGTCAACCTCCACATTGCGCACAAAGTGTAGTGGAACTGACTGTAGGCGCAAACATGTCAACCAGCAAGTTTCCTTATATGTTTTAAAAGAGAACATATAAATAGCAAAACATTAGACTACAAGTGCGAGGATCGAAATGTGTAAGGGTATTAGTGTTTAAAATAGGGAGAGGGAAAGTGAAAAATATCTAATTGGCCTCCACGAGTTACAGTGAGACCCTCCACATAGAAAATATGTGCATTAAAAATCGCCTAATGTCAGGATTAGACAATGGGCGAGAAAAGATAAGATGCAAAGATCATACGTTGTACCACTTGTCCAGATAGACATGTGTTCTAGTGTAATGCAGTGGAGTATGAGCGGAAAGCCCAGACTAATGAATATCATTGTGGTCAAGCAGTACGCTCTCAATGTGTCTTCGGGAAAACGATCAAGCGACTAATACAACATAGCCAGAGATAGGATGACCAGTAGTGGAATAATTTGCATTCTTGTAAACAGATATACATGGGGGGGGGGAACTAGAGCAATATTTGGTGCCCTCCTCCCTATTTCCCATGCAAATATTACACTGTAAATATGACAACAGCAGCAGAAAGCAGGCAGTGGCTTGGGTGGTTAGTAAAGTCAATGCTGTGTGTAGACATAGAAGAAACACATTGGTCAGGAGCAGGTGTTCGGGGTTGTGAAGGGCGAGAATGTGAAGGTAAGAGGCGGATCAATATCCACTGCAGGTTTCGTCTCAAAAACAGATATCGCCTCAATACTTTCTAAAGATAAGGAAATAAGAAGTGTGATGAAAGAGGTGGAAGAGATAGAATGAGCCGAGGGCAAAAGAAACTGGCAGCTGTCAAAACTGAAGGAGATAGAGAGGTTAGATGTGTCCTGGGAGGAAGGAAACTGAGTGGAGAGAGGAAGAGAAGTGGCAGTACGTGGGGTGGATGAATATCTACAACTGTTTCAGATGTAGGAGGAGGAGGCAAGGGGAGAGACAGAGGTAGGGAAAGTTAAGCGAGGAGTAAGAGGTTGGATGGGAGTTGTGTTGACTGTGGATGTTCTGAGCATTCGAGGTTTTGGAAGAAGGTGAGGGTTCAGTCAGGGAAAGTTGGGCGGGGTGGAGAAACATGTGAAATGGAAGACGAGGAAGAACGAGGTGAAGAGGTGGGAACACCTTAAGTGGAGCTTCATAACGGCTGGACACGGGTGACTATGGAAAATGGTACAACAGGAACCTGAGAGAACTAAGCTCCTCTGGAGTAGGAGAACTGGAATAGTCTTCCTTGCAGATGTAATAAGAGTCACTGTCATGGCTTATGAAAGGTCCTCTTTCCTCGACAACTGATTTTGCGTTATCTCAAGAGAATTGGGCCCCGGCAGGGTGTGCCTCTCCACAATTAAGGATGGTGGGGCAAAAGGTAGGCTGTAGAATGGATTGTGATCTGCTGCACCGCAGACCCAGCATTCTGCCGGTGGCCGGAGCAGTCTCAGGTCAGTTCGATAAGTTGATTGGTGACTAGGAGTGTCCAGAGCTCATCGACTACACGAGGGTTATTAAGGCTGATAGTAATCTGTTCGCCATCAGTCAAGAATACATTAATTAACAGATTGTTGGACACTTGTATGCGGAATGAGGACAGTACCACAGCTAGAAGCTGAGAAAGGAATGTGTGAATGATGACAGAGGTGTCGTCAATAAAGTGAATTAGGGAAATTAATCAAAACTAAGCTCTAAACCCAAAAATGGAGGGCAAGATTGTCAGCTTTCTCAGTGGCCATCCGCATCCCACTCTCGGGGGTATGAAAAGAAACGTTTTGATTAAAATGTCCCCATGAGGGCTTAGTTAATATTATAATCATAGGTCTGGTGGGTGAAGAGGAAATAATTTCGTCCAAGATAGACTTTGAAATACAGCTTGAAGGTGAAGTAGTTTCCAGGTAGCATGTTTCTTAAGGTAGGAACCAAGGATGAGTATTAGTATCAGGACAGCCAAGTACAGGATAAGGTCGCGTGCAGAACGGCTTAAAGATAATTCATCCGGTGACATGCAAAAGATCCCAAAATTGTCACGCCTTTGAGAAGTGAAAGCTCTTTTTCAAAGTAGAGCAAAGGTCATAGGTATCAAAAGGGTCAGCCGGAATGCCAGTACTGGAGTCTGGAAAATTATTATAAAAAAGAAGCGCTAACATGAATCTAGCAAAGATGTTGCCCAAAAGTTTGAATGAAGGTCCGTGGGCGTGCCAGGGTCCGTGAGAGGTGCAGAAGGGGTAAGGGGCCCAGGAGGCAAAACATGAATATAACTATCAATGATTTGTTTCTTTTCTTTATCAAAGAAAAGGAGAGAAGAGGGGCAACCCCGAGGAGAAACGAGAAACAGTAATTTCCCTTTGCATCCATGAGTACCTTCCATGAGGCTGGTAGTGCTGATTCATGGTAACCGCCACCTACACTAACCTCAGTATAAACAGAGCCAGGTGCAGATAACTGACACTCAAAATGCTTCTCACTCACCAAAGTCATTCATTTTCTATCCTAAGCTCCGGTGTTGTTGTTTCTCTGTGGCCATAATGGAAGTGTAAGATATGTACCTTCACAGTCACAAAGTTCAGGCCAGATCAAGACGATGAAGGTCCCACTCACACCAGTGTAAACAGTAAGGTCCCACTCACACCAGTGTAAACACTCAACTGAACTGGTGGTAGAGCAGGTGTCAGTTCACCGGGGGAGGTAGTGAAGAATGCTGGTTGGTTAATTGTGTTTAAAGCCTATCGACTACACGAGGGTTATTAAGTAAACTGTTCGCAATCAGTCAAGAATATATTGATCAATAAATAGAGATTAACGTAAACTTTACTTATATATACTGAAAGAAAACTCCCTGAGTATATTTTTGACACATCAGCAGTGTGATGCTACCCGATTCTCTCTGATAGTAACACAGTGCGAGCAAAAGCTATATTTTTCCCTGTCATATTCCTTCACTCGAGGTGTTGAACTCAGCCTGAGCTGGGAGGCTTCAGTAATGACAATATCGTCAAGTATTTCATTAAAGGTTCATCAGCTACTAGAGCTTCAGAAGCTTCGCTCCAGCAGAGCTGGAGTTACTATCACTTGGGAATTGCCTGGCACATACACATGGGCCAGGTCACCATCTGGAAAAGACCCGGCCCGGGGGAGAGTGCCAGCGAATCAAGAACAACAACATACACAGGAGAAATAGTTTTGTTGGTAGAGAGAGAAGTGTGGGAAAGAGTAGGAGGTTGGGAGAGAAGTGGAGAGGGGGAGAGAGAGAAGGAGGGAGAGGAGGGATGGTGGAGGTAGGGTAGAGATGGAGGAATAGGAGGGGTAAAGGGAGAGGGAGGGAAGGAGGGAAAGGGGGATGAAAGTGGCAGGTGTATTGAATTAATGACCTAAACACGTTAGCCAGGAATTTAAGACCAAATCGACCAGAGACACTTTTATTACGACATATTTTACAGAAATATTAATTTTCTCACTGATCTATTGTAAGTGGTAAAAACACAGGAACAGACAGACAACGTTTACCCAACTACTCTGATTGTGATTTAATCTATTGCATTCTTAATCATTACTTTCTTCAAGGTATATACACGGAGAGGTATACTGTATATATTTTTCAGTGTATGTATTTTAGATCTTATTTTATTCCTTATTTTAGTGTATACGAATTTAAAATTTACCTGAAGAAGGTTTCGGGGTCAACGCGCTCGCAGCTTAGTCCTTCACCAGGTCTCCTGCTCAATAGCCTGATCAGCCAAGCCGTTAATCCAATGTATGCGCAACAGCCAGCTTGATCGGGAAGTGACTTAAGGAACTTTTCAAGTTTCTTCTTGAAAACAGCCAGGGATCTGTTGGTAATTCTTGTGTGTGTGTATGTGTGTCTGTACTCACCTAACTGTGGTTGCAGGGGTCGAGTCATAGCTCCTGGCCCCGCCTCTTCACTGGCTGCTACTAATTCCACTCTCACTGCTCCATGAGCTTCATCATGCCTCTTCTTAAAGTTGAAAAGTCTTGATCCCTTTACATTTACACTGTTATCTCCTCGTGTACTCATGGCACTTCTACTCTTCATTGAAGGTATTTTGCATCATCTGCCAAGCCTCATGCTTTCCTAGGCAGTAATGTTTCTGTACAGTCCCTCAAGAATTTTCCCGGTTTAAATTATGATGTATCTTTCTCGTCTTCTTTTCATGGAATACAGTTGAAAGTGTTCCCTTTAATTTTGGGACTTTGCTGAATTTATATGAGCATTGAAAGTTCTCTGCACATTCTCCAGATGTATTTACGGACTGTGTGTCGATCTGGTAGTGATGAATGATAAGGCTTCGGAGGGGACTTGTTATTTTTTTTGGTTCTTTGTACACATATAGTTTGTTTAAGTGGCCCTGGGGCCAGCCAGGCCCCGGCTGCGGGAGAGAGAGAGCGCGTAGGCTTATTGTCTCTAAGTTGAGGTGGTGCCAATTAGAGAGAGCCAGCATCTCGTGGGATGCAAGCCAGACCTAAGCCTGATAGATGTCAGCACTGGTGACGCAAAATATAAAGGATGACCTGACACGAAAAATAATCCCCAACTGGGTATGTCACTCGGCCACATACCCATGGTTGTCCTCAACCGTGATAAGTGAATAAAAAATTCGGTCTCTCTCTCTCGCAGGAACAGGGCACAGAACCCTAAATAAAACATATTGTCCGTGGACATGGACAAAAAAATCCTACAGGAGGGAAGAAAAAAAAAGGTCCAAGGCAGTGAGTCTTGAAGGCAACACTGCATATCTTCCTGCATCTGACAGATACTGCAACACATCACATTGGGAGACATCGCTGCGGCTGAGCTATGGCGTATCAGGGTACGGTTTTCTCTGAAATGGTGAAGCAGTCATTGTGGAGTAGTCGCTGCAGGGTTCACTTAACCTGGGGCACAACCTGCTGCTGTGCTTAAGTGAGGCGTCGTCAGTACTCGGCATCTGGGCAAGACTTCTTCTGGCAAGCAACTCAGAACATTTCTAGACTGGTATTCCGCTGGGAGTCACTACCAGGAACGCGGTGCAGCACAGCTTAGTGGTGCCGGCGAGAGTGGGTGAGTCATAGCAGGGACGACTCTGACTTATGTGGGAGTCGTAGCAGCGTACACCATAACTAGAGTTGGCTAGCAGTCAAAGAGACATAATACTTTGTGCAGGCTGCTCACTGAAGCCATGACACGAGCCAGACAGTCGTCTACCGACAAGGCTACTGCAGCTTGATGATGTCATCCTCTCGATCAGAGTAGGAGTTAGAGCGGAGGTTAGATTGAGTATCTCCAGACTGGTTTCCACTCACAGCTTCACTCTGACGATCAGGAGGTGGAGTGATACGAGTCTCTTATGGGGAGTCATAACAGGAACGACCCTGGCGTGTCAGGAGTCATAGCAGGAACGACTCTGGCGTGCCAGGAGTCATAGCAGGAACGACTCTAACATGGCATCTACAAGAGGCAAGCATAAGTAGTTTCTATACATGGGGGCTCAGACGACACTCATAATCTAATCCCTGGACTGACTAGTGTCAGTTGTCGAACGGTCACAACAGACATGGTCTTGGTTCATGCCACACTGTAGTCTACACACTCATCTGGGCTCAGACCACTTCATCGACACACGTAAACTTGCACACCCGCACTGCACATGTGGCTACTGCATGGCTTGCACTAGCAAATGATGCTTTTCTGTACAAAAAAATCGACTCTAAGGCATTGACGAACACGTGAGAACACTAGTAAAGGACTGAGAGAAATTAACAAGTGACATACAATACTGAATACAAATTGCTCACTATGAAACTATAATACTGTCGATGTGACATCATGGGGTGATGTCAGGCGTGACATCGTGAGGTGATGTCGTTGGGTGACATCGCGAGGTCTTGTCGGGGCAGACGTCCTAGGGTGACGTCGGGAAGACGTCCTGGGTGACGTCAGACAGATGGAGTGAAGTCGGGCAGCCGTCCTGGGGTGACATCGCAAGGTGATGTCGGGCAGACGTCGCGAGGTGATGTCAGGTAGCATGGTGACATGAGGCAATGGTGACGTCGCAAGGTAGCATCAGGCAGCATGGTGATGTTAGGCAACAGACAACACATGGCTTAGACATCTGGCTTGTTCAGGCATGGACAACACGTAGCTTTGGACATCAAATGGCATGGTATCCACCGGCCAGGCAAATCATGCGGCTTGTTGATCCATGCAGCCTGGAGATCCACAAAGCTCGGAGATCCACGTGCCCTTATCCACACTTGGCTTCGTGATCCACATGGCTTTCAGTGACCTCGGGCACTCTAATACACAGATCTGATAAATAATTCGCACTGAATTCACAGAGAAAACAGCAGAGAGTGGAGAGCGGTTAGTGGTGTATGGTGGTAGCAGGGTCAGGTGAGTGTGGGTGGCGTATGGTGCGGCCAGAATCCTCTGCCTTCCCTCACACACACGTGGAAGATTCTACCACATTGGACGAAAAAATCACCACAAAACTCACCTCTGACTTGCTGAAATAGCCGTGCTGAGCTGAAACAACAGCAGCAGCAAACAGGTGACACTGAAAACGTGACTTTAAAACAGCGTGGGACGCTGTTGGGTGGAGCCGCAGGTAACGCCACTAAGATTTCTCGAAGAAACCATACCATGGTGGTGACTGCGGTCAGAAGTTCAACCAGACGTCGTAGCATGCAGCTAGCTCAATTCATCCAACAGGTATATTTCTACACCATAGGAAGGTTAGCATAGCACCACTGTGTCCACAAATGCAAGTTTTTACAGAGGTGGACACAGTGGTGCCTATGCTAACCTTCTTATGGTGTAGAAATATACCTAGTTGGATTAATCTTATTGAAGCTAGCTGGCCCAGTGGCTTACGCGACGGTCTGGAGTTTTGAGACTCTCTGACCGCGGGTTCGAACCCCACCCGTGGTATGGTTTGTTTGCAATCGTGTCATTACGATTTCGTGAGTCATTTCTCGAAGAAGCTCGGCAAATGTCAGCCTGGATCTTGCTGTACCTGTGTCTGAATGATGAGACTTGCAGACATGACATCAGGACAACTCGAAGAGACGGATGCTGCGATGAAATAGACAACAATCTTCATCTTTGTTCTTCCTCTCTCCAGGCAAACACCACTACTGTGACCAACGCAGGCACCAATATTAAGTTGTGTGTGTGTCGATCTGGTAGCGGTGAATGATAAGGCTTCAAAGGCGACGTGTTACTTTATTGGGCTCTTTGTACACAGGCAGTGTGTCTAAGTGGCCCTGGTGCCAGCCAGGCCCATGCTGCGGGAGAGAGAGAGAGAGTATACTTATCTCTAGGTTGAGGTGGCGACAAATGAGAGAGAACCAGCATCTCGCGGCTAATGCCAGGCCTAAGCCCGCTAGATGTCAGCACTGATGACGCAAAATATAAAGGATGACCTCTCGCGAAATATAAACCCCTACTGGGTATACAGATGTGCAATTCTGCCTGCCTTAAAAGAAGCTGTTAAAGACAACAATAGTTCAGTCTTGAGGGAACAAGTAACTTCTGAAGGTTCCAGCTATGCATCCTAACCTTGCGGTTGTAATAAAGACACTTTTGATCCTGGAAAGTGGGATCTTCTGACGGTATCACTCTAAGTCCCTCACATTAGATTTTCGCTCTCTTGAAGAATTTGAACATTTTGTACACCATTCCAATTTTCATTTTCTCAATTTCTCTTTAGCAGAGCAACTGAAATTTGTTCTCATTGATTATGATGCATTTTTCTATGTCTCCCTGGAAGACTTGGTTTATATCAACTAGAAGGTTTGCTCTTTCTTTAACGGGTAGCATTCTCGTATATTCTCAAGAACTGTATGCAAATGATGGTATGGTGCTATGGTTTATGTCTCTGTCTATCTCTGTTTCAGAAACAAGGCTGGAACAAGTGTCGAAGTCTTCAAGAGAAAACTGGACAAGTATCTTCACCAGGTGCCAGATCAACCAGGCTGTGATGGATATGTTGGGCAGCAGGCCTCCAGCAGCACAGCCTAGTAGACCAGGCAAGCACCAGACGAGCCTGGCCCATGGCCGGGCTCCGAGAATAGCAAACTCTCGAAACTCTTCAAAGGTATATCATAGGTGTAATGAGGATGAGAAACAGAATAGCTGTAAGTATTGTGGCAGCTTCTGATTTTAGCTTGGTCGCTGTTACTCTTTGCGTTTGTTAGAAAACTGCAAATCCATCTGCACACATTTTCTTTTAATTATGCCTATTGCATAATTGCACTTGTCGAAGTTTTTTTACAAGATCTACATCTGCATTTTGTTAGTTTTCTAGTGCATCCCCGACCATACCGTAATGATTCAATAGTTGCAATAGGCAGAAGCGACCTGCTTTTAAGCCATAGTGTCCTGGGTGTGCAATTATTTTTTAATCTATGTGGTTACCAGATTTGCTTCTTAAAATGCTTTCATAAATTTTGGTTAAGTGGGATATGAGCATTATCAGTCTATATTTTTTTTTTTTGTGAGAGCTTTCTCAACACTTGTATAGAGTGTGGTCATATGTGCTGTGTGATGCCTCCTGTATGAAGATTTATCGTCTTAGAATATTTAACATGTGACAGAAGCTTCTTGAAATTACTGATGAATAAGGAGCTCGACTAGTCTGGGCCCGGGGCAGACTGCATTGAAATGCTAGTATTGACTTGAACGAAATCGAGGGAAGGGTCTGAATTATTTTGAAGATGTCGGCAGAATTTACTCTTATTAATGAAAAATTAATTTAAGAGTTGCATCCTGACTTCATTATTTCACTTATTTCTTTGTCAAGAGTGTAAGTCCCTCTCCTTTATGATAAATATCAATACCGGATATGGTTTTTTCCCTGGATTTTACAAATGAAAAAAATATGGATTTCTGGAGAAAGCGATCACAAGTCACTCAGTTTCGATATCTCATGGATATCAGTATGATAGTTTTCAAAGTATTCTACAAGCTGCCAAAGCAACTTATTTCCCAAATAGGGAATTTAGATCAAAGAAAAATGACCCTAATTGGATAAACAATAGATTAAAACATATCTTACTTCAAAAAAGAGATATTTACAAGCGAATCAAAAGAGGAGAGTGACACTTAATGAACCAATGTATTCAATTAATGAAATAAATACAAAAATAACATTGGTGAACGGAAATAACGGAAAGGAAAAAGGTCAAAGAAAAAAAAGCAGTCATCGAAAAAAATTCTCAGGAAAGAATCACAGAGCGAATTTGACAAGGTAAAGTTAGGCTAGGCTAGATTAGGTTAGATTAGATTAGGTTTGATTAGATTAGGCTAGGTTAGATTGGATTAGATTAGGTTAGGTTAGATTAGGTTAAGTTGGATTAGGTTTCGTTAGATTGTTAGGTTGTTAAATTAAGTTAGTAAGGTTAGGTTAGATTAGGTTAAATAAATTATATCTAACACAGCAACTTAATAGAGGTACAGAGGACATCTTCCACAACTTAATTGCACCTGCTTAGCATGGGACAGTAGGTTTGCTGCAGTTCTCCTCAGTTCTTACCTAGCTGACCCCGCCTCCAGCAACAGCTTCCAGAGTTTCCGCACCCCACCTTTGACAGTATATAAGGTTCCATTCTCATGCTTCAGCTTCACATTGTTCCAGACTAAGGAGCCGAGTACTTCCTCAAGCTGGGGGACTGACCACCTCAAGCTACTTTAAGGCTGATGGACTTATCACGTTATCTCAACTCAAGAAATGCAAGCAAATCAGGGAACGGGTGAGGATTGAACCCATAGGCTGGGTTTGAATCCATGGGTGGGGTTTGAACCCATGAATGGGGCTTGAACCCATGGGTGGGGCTTGAACTCATTAGTGGGGCTTGAACCCATGTGTGGGGTTTGAACCCATGGGTGGGGCTTGAACCCATGGGTGGGGCTTGAACCCTAAAACTCAGTCCAGTGATGCAAATGATTTAGAAAACCGACAAGATGCCACATTTGGGAATCTTTATTATAGAAACGTTTCGCCAGAAAAGTCTGGAAGAATAGAAGGAATTTGAGGTACTCAATCCCTCAGCCTTGAGTCGATGTGTTCAGGCCAGGATATTCACGATATCAGGATATCAGTTAAGCATATGCACGAATTAGCATATGAGAGGTTTTTAAAAAGTAGAAGTGAAGCAAGGAGGGAAGAGTATATGGAGAGAAAAATTTTGAGGTTAAGAGAGTGGTGAAGCAATGTAAAAAGAGAGCAAATGAGAGAGTGGGTGAGATGTTATCAACAAATTTTTTTGAAAATAGGAAAAAGTTTTGGAGTGAGATTAATAAGTTGAGGAAGCCTAGGGAACAAATGGATTTGACAGTTAAAAATAGGAGAGGAGAGTTATTAAATGGAGAGTTAGAGGTATCGGGAAGATGGAGGGAATATTTTGAGGAGTTGTTAAATGTTGATGAAGACAGGGAAGCTGTGATTTCGTGTATAGTGCAAGGAGGAATAACATCTTGTAGGAGTGTGGAAGAGCCAGTTGTGAGTGTGGGGGAAGTTGGTGAGGCAGTGGGTAGAATGAAAGGGGGTAAGGCAGCTGGGATTGATGGGATAAAGATAGAAATGTTAAAAGCAGGTGGGGATATAGTTTTGGAGTGGTTGGTGCTATTATTTAATAAATGTATGGAAGAGGGTAAGGTACCTAGGGATTGGCAGAGAGCATGTATTGTTCCTTTGTATATAGGCAAAGGGGACAAAAGAGAGTGAAAAAATATAGGGGAATAAGTCTGTTGAGTATACCAGGTAAAGTGTATGGTAGAGTTATTATTGAAAGAATTAAGAGTAAGACGGAGAGCAGGATAGCAGATGAACAAGGGGGCTTTAGGAAAGGTTGGGGGTGTGTAGACCAAGTGTTTACAGTGAAACATATAGGTGAACGGTATTTAGATAAGGGTAAAGAGGTTTTAGTGGCATTTATGGATTTGGAAAAGGCGTATGATAGGGTGGATAGGGAGGCAATGTGGCAGATGGAATAGGAGGTAGAATACTGAAAGCAGTGAAGAGCTTTTATGAGGATAGTAAGGCTCAGGTTAGTGTGTGTAGGAGAAAGGGAGATTATTTCCCAGTAAAAGTAGGCCTTAGACAAGGATGTGATGTCACCGTGGTTGTTCAATATAATTATAGATGGGGTTATAAGAGAAGTGAATGCGAGAGTCTTGGCAAGAGGTGTGGGGCTAAAAGACAAAGAATCAAATACAAAGTGGGAGTTGTCACAGTTGCTTTTTGCTGATGACACTGTGCTTTTGGGAGATTCTGAAGAGAAGTTGCAGAGGTTGGTGGATGAATTTGGTAGGGTATGTAAAAGAAGAAAATTGAAAGTGAATATAGGAAAGAGTAAGGTGATGATAACAAAAAAAATAGGTGACAAAAAATTGGATATCAGATTGGAGGGAGAGAATATGGAGGAGGAGAATGTATTCAGATATTTGGGAGTGGACATGACAGCAGATGGGTCTATGAAGGATGAGGTGAATCATAGAATTGATGAGGGAAAAAGGGTGAGTGGTGCACTTCGGAGTCTGTGGAGACAAAGAACTTTGTCCATGGAAGTAAAGAAGGGAATGTATGAGAGTATAGTTATACCAAAACTCTTATATGGGTGTGAAGCATGGGTGATGAATGTTGCAACGAGGGAAGGCTGGAGGCAGTGGAGATGTCATGTCTGAGGTCAATGTGTGGTGTGAATATAATGCAGAGAATTCGGAGTTTGGAAATTAGGAGGAGGTGCGGGATTACCAAAACTTTTTACAGTGCCTATTACATACATAAAACACTATACTCAAATATTAACCCACAACTCAAAATTCTCCTAACCAACCTTAACAGAACACATGAACATAACACAAGGCACAGATCACTCTTTGATGTTCCCCGCGTCCACCTCACACTATGCAAAAACGCAATGCACATTAAAGGCCCAAAAATTTGGAATTTTTTACCTATGATTATCAAAGAAACCCGGTCTGCACATCAATTCAAAACTCTGCTAAAAACATCTACTCGCCCAAAACTAAATACCACTACTTTACATTACCTACAAAGTTATTAAATAACTTTACACTGCCTCAAAATAACATTATTCACTGTGTTACTCCCCTAGCCTCAAAACCCCTTACATAATTGCTCAAAGAAAAATAATTTATCAAACATAATCTAGTAGAAATGTTGAAACTTATACCTCATAATGTATATGCCATGTTATATCTCATAATGTATAAACCTGTTATAATTAATACAACCTAATATAAAGAAATCCATCATGTACCCTTGTGCTCCTTGTAACTCATCTAATGACCATATAAACTGTTATTGCTACACAAATTATTGATTTAATTTGTTTAATCTGATTTAATAATTTTATTATGTAGACATATAAAACTGTAAATGATCCAAAATTATAAAACTATTATGTTTCAAAAAATGTCATGTTCAAACTATGTTCAAATTTCATAGCTTAAATTCTCAACTATACTTATATTGTAAACTGTTTACTATAATTCTTACCATTTAGTTTTGAGTTAATTTTAAGTCTGCCCACAATGCTCTGCATATTAGGGGCTCTTGTAATCTCATAACCCATTGTAATTCTTTGTATCATGTCTCAATAAACTATTATAGGTGAAGTTAGGTTTCCGACACTATGTCTAACTACTGGCAACTGCAACTTTTTCATTATTATTATTATTATTATTATTATTATTATTATTATTATTATTATTATTATTATTATTATTATTATTATTATTATTATTATTATTATTATCAAAAGAAGCGCTAAACCACAAGGGTCATACAGTATAACTTTTTCATGATTTATTTTTTTACCTATCCCAAAACAGACTTTTCGTCCCTGACATTTTTCCCCGGGATTCGTAAGATTAGGTAGAAGACAAACGTACTTAAAAGTTACTCAGGTCAGCTTACTATTAGTGCAAAAGAAATTTGTACATTCTTTAATGCTTATTTCCTCTCTGTTGTCATGTCACTGGCGACATGATCCTCAGATGAAATATATTAAAACTGTCCTCAAGGGTTATAAAGAAATGTAAGGAGGAACTTAGTAAACCATTAGCTAATCCTTTCAACAGATCTCCACAAATGGGTATAATGGAGAAAGACACAAATGCAGTTGTTGAGAATGTTTCGCCCACTGTGTGGGGAAAATTGTGACTTGATTAAGTATACTGTGTGGGCAAAACATTGTCTTCAAAGGATCGCACTATACTGCATTTGTCTTTATAAATCGTGTCGGTATTTTATACCACTAGTTTCCAAAAGTGGAGGACTTTGTGTATGTGTGTGTGTACTTGACTGACTTGTTAATTAGTGCCAGCCTCCTTCACAGGTGGCTCTCAGTAATGCACCTAGGTGGATACTTACTAGTTTGATATCTTCGTTGACACCTGTTTCCTATTCATTACCGGACTGAATGTTCCAGTATAACTGGTAGCTGAATAATGTTTGGGTGGAGTAAGAGTAGATACACGGTGCGTGGAAAATGACATTTGGACATCGTATATCAATTAGGTCCATACCTTCCTTACACAAAGTTATGGATTGAAATCTGCTTAATGAACAAGATAAGGAGAGAACATTTACTCGATCCCTGAGGTGTAATTTTAGTGGTCTCTGACTCATGGAAAGATCAGAACAAGGAGCCTAACAACATGTCCTCTAAATGTTGAGCAATAGTCGTATCTGAATGTTATCAGTCATTATAGCTGACACTTCTCTTTCAGCAACGTACCAGCAATATCCTCCAAGTCACGATCTACTTCCAAGAATGTGGACCCCGGCTTCTGGAAAGTCCACTAATAGCACTTAAATGAGTCTTGGTACTCTGCTACATACGTCACTAAGTAGATGTTTGAGCACACATGAGATTAGAGGCGCCGGTAAATATATTAATTCAGATCTCTGGTGTTCATGTCACCGAAGACACATAGTGGTGAGTACTATACGGTGCAAAACTGAAGACTGTCGACCCCACATCTTCAAAAACATAGCTCCGCTAATTAACGCCGCTGATGCCCTGGAGCAGTGTTGCCTCAATTGTTAGCGAAGGAGAACATTAATTACTCTAGATACATCAATCAGAACATGACATTCATAAAAACTCAAGGTTCTAGAAACTAGTGACAAATTATTCACATTTCTAATATTACAAAGGCCAAATGCCAAGCTAGTGCAAATATAGCACGTGGCACTCTATTGGCATAAATTCCACCTCTTATAAATGGTGGATTTTAACTACTCTTCTCCACTGCTTGCCATTAAGGGGATAATGGTTGCAGGCTTCTTTGTGTCCAGTAGACACTGTATGGAAAAAAAATTAAATGGAGTACAATACAAATTAGAATCACTGAACAGAAGGAAGAGTGGTAGAAAAGTGGAATGACTCGGAATAAACAGTAGTGGTGACAAACTTAATACACAGCATCAAGATAAGATATGATAAGGTCCAAGAGGCCAAAAATCAGTGATGTTGATCAAGGTACTCTAGAAGATGGGACCAAGGTATAGTCACGATCCCTGCAGACACAACTCGGTGGGCACGCACACGAACACACACACATAAGTAAGGCAGGACTACAGAGGGATCTGGACAGGCTGTAGGCCTGGTCCAGCAACTGGCTCCTGGAATTCAACCCCACCAAGTACAAAGTCATGAAGACCGCAGACAGAGTACAGTCTAGGGGGCCAAAGACTACAAACCACACGCAAGGAAAAGGATCTTGGAGTGTGTATAATACCGAGCACATCTGATACGCACATCAACCAAATAACTGCTGCAGCATATGGTGACAGCGAACCTAACAATAGCATTCCGACATCTCCGTAAGGAGTCGTTCCAGATCCTGTACACCGTGTACGTCAGGCCCATATTGGAGTATGCAGCTCCAGTTTGGAACCCTCACCTAGACAAGCACGTCAGGAAACTAGAGAAAGTGCAAAGGTTTGCAACGAGACTAGTCCCAGAATTAAGGGGCATGTCCTACGAGGAGAGGATGAGAGAACTCGACCTGACGACACTGGAGGACAGGAGGGAGAGGGAGGACATAATAACGACATATAAAATACTGAGAGGAATCGACAAAGTGGACAGAGACAGGATGTTCTAGAGATGGGACACAGCAACAAGGGGTCACAGTCGGAAGTTGAAGACTCAGATGAGCCACAGGGATGTTAGGAAGTATTTCTTCAGCCATAGAGTTGTCAGGAAGTGGATTATTATAATCAAAAGAAGTGGAATAGTCTGGAAATGGATGTAGTGGAGGCAAGTACCATACATAGCTTTAAAAAGAGGTTTGATGAACCTCATGGAGCAGGGAGAGAGTGACCTAGTAGCGATCAGTGAAGAGGCGGGGTCAGGAACTATGAATCGACCCTTGCAACCACAATTAGGTGAATACACACAAAACACACACGTGATCGAATCACATCCTACAGGATATTTTTGACATTTCTGGATGATACATACCTGTGATCGGTTTCGAGAGTGTTACTACCCTGGCAGCCGGCCTGACGCGACATTCTTGTTAATCCTCGATATACTTCAGAGACTCCAGGGAGAAAGGATGCTCTTAACTCTAAGTTAGGGCCGTGTAAAAAGTGCCGCTGTTATATTATCTTAACCTGCATTTAGCAGAGGCATTTTTGCATTGATTTAATTAATTAAAACTGATATTAACCTAACTTAAAATAACGTTTATAAAAACTGACTTAAAAAAACCTTGTAATATAGGAGAGCTTTTAATACAACATTGCTGAGCCGCACTCCATTATGATGATGATTAATGGCTACTGTCTCAATGCAACGTTGCTGATGATGATCTCTCTCTCTCTCTCTCTCTCTCTCTCTCTCTCTCTCTCTTCTCTCTCTCTCTCTCTTTCTTTTTGCAGTTTAGTGAAAATTTGGAGACAGACACGAAATAAGAAATATTTCCATATCTCAGCTTTCACCAGCATATTCCGCCTCGTGCCACCACACAGGGCTGGCAGCAGTATCTACCCACCACCATGATTTACCACCATCCTCCCACCACACAGGGCTGGCAGCAGTATCTACCCACCACCATGGTTTACTACCATCCTCCCACCACACAGGGCTGGCAGCAGTATCTACCCACCACCATGGTTTACCACCATCCTCCCACCACACAGGGCTGGCAGCAGTATCTACCCACCACCATGGTTTACTACCATCCTCCCACCACACAGGGCTGGCAGCAGTATCTACCCACCACCATGGTTTACCACCATCCTCCCACCACACAGGGCTGGCAGCAGTATCTACCCACCACCATGGTTTACTACCATCCTCCCACCACACAGGGCTGGCAGCAGTATCTACCCACCACCATGGTTTACCACCATCCTCCCACCACACAGGGCTGGCAGCAGTATCTACCCACCACCATGGTTTACCACCATCCTCCCACCACACAGGGCTGGCAGCAGTATCTACCCACCACCATGGTTTACCACCATCCTCCCACCACACAGGGCTGGCAGCAGTATCTACCCACCACCATGGTTTACCACCATCCTCCCACCACAACGGACACTTGTATTCAACAAGACAATTAACCCAAAGAATATAGAACTATGAATGTGTTTTGTGCATGGTGCGATGATCAGGTAGTGTACCTGGAATGGGCAGGAAAGACTGACTGTTTAGCAATATATGAAGATATATTGGACTAACATCTCCACATTATCCACTACCAATTACTCCTCCACAACTCTGCACACCCACCCACCGCCCACAATGGCCACCGCCCACAATGGCCACCGCCCACTGCCACCTGGAATCACCGTTTCCATACCCTCTTCCGCTCTTCACATACCATCCACGGCTCCATCATCATGCCTCTCCTCTCCACCACCACACTTGCCGCCTTCTCTTCTGGAGGCCACCACCTCCACAACTTCCTCTGCGGCCTCATTTCCCCCTCTCTCCTGTACCACCACCTCTGACACCTTCCTCCCTCACACTTTCACCGTCACTCACCCCATCACTGTCTTGACAGAAGGGCGCCGATACTACAGTTCAAATGACCCTCCAAACAGTAAATATCTCCACACCTCATTATTTTATTCATAGGAAAGCACTAAATACGTATGGGTCAAATGCGCCACAAAACAGCAGTCGTACAGCTACCTGTTCAGTCAACAACCCGCAGAGTTACATAAACATAACATTTACTAACTGTTGCAGCAGTTTTAGCAGACATTGGTCGTTTCTCTTAAGTAAAAATTTAACTTTTGACCTGGCAACATTTTTTATATTTCCCGATAGACTATTGAGGAGTCTTGAGCCCAGAAGCAGAAACAAACATACACACACCTAAATATCGTATATCTCTCCGTTTTAAAGGCGAGTCATACCTGTGGCAGCTGTCAAGGGGTCTTGACTCTCGCAGCTCTACCTGAAGCCCACACCTCCATGTTAACTGCCTGGCGGAACTAACAAATCAATCTCAGACTAATCAGCTAAAATAAAGCCAGAACTTAAAGCATAAAGCAGACCAAAACGTCACTTGCACAAGGTGTCGCTCACAAGTGAACTTTCCGAAGCTCAAGTCAGAACAAAGTGTTGTTGTGCTGCGTCTTCGTTATACTACCACACTTGTCGGCGATTATTTTGCCTTAAAAGTTACGCTTATTAAATATTCTCGCTCAGGTTTATAACATTTGATCTAATACAAAAGAACAAAAAGCTTCAAAACAAAGTAACTAAGGATAAAGCAAACAAGGAAACTGTCTTCATGTCTATATTTACAAAATATACAAAACATATACACTAAAGTAAATTACATGGGTTACAAAGGGTGTGAAAATATATTTGCGTCATACTTTATATATATATATATATATATATATATATATATATATATATATATATATATATATATATATATATATATATATATATATATATATAACGTGCCGAATAGGTAAAACTGGTCAATTAGCAAGAACTCATTTAAAATTAAGTCCTTTCTAACATTTTCTCTTATACGTTTAAAGATATATATTTCTCATTTATGTTAATGTAAAATAATAATTTTGTACCAAAAGAACCATAGAAAACTTACTTAACCTTATTAAAACAAGCGCAAATTAATTTAGCCTAATCCAACGGAATATATTTTAAATAAGTTTACAATAATATAAAAATAAACACAATGAAATATATTTTTTCGTTAGGTTCAGAATTATTTTTGCGAAATTATTGCATACATAAATTTCCACTTGCCTTATTCGGCAAGAAGAGCGTTGCTATTTAAGCCAAAATTGCAAGTTTTACCTATTCGGCACATTATATATATATATATATATATATATATATATATATATATATATATATATATATATATATATATATATATATATATATACACACACACTGAGTCTAGCGCTATGAGGTGCATGAAGGAAAGGTTTGCAAGGAAACTTATACACGAGCGAATACCGATATTGGTAAGGTATTGGTAGTACCCTGGTGTTGTATTGGTATTACCCTGTTGTATTGGTACAACCCTGTTGTATTGGTACAACCCTGTTGTATTGGTACTGCCCTGGTGTTGTATTGGTACTGCCCAAGTGTTGTATTGGTACTGCCCAAGTGTTGTATTGGTACTGCCCAAGTGTTGTATTGGTACTGCCCAAGTGTTGTATTGGTACTGCCCAAGTGTTGTATTGGTACTGCCCAAGTGTTGTATTGGTACTGCCCAAGTGTTGTATTGGTACTGCCCTGGTGTTGTATTGGTACTGCCCAAGTGTTGTATTGGTACTGCCCAAGTGTTGTATTGGTACTGCCCTGGTGTTGCATTAGTACTGCTCTGCTGTCGTATTAATACTGCCCTGTTGCATTAATACTGCCCTGCTATTGTGTTAATGCTTCCCTGCTGTTGTATTAATACTGCGCTGCTGTTGTATTAATACTGCTCTGCTGTTGTATTAATACTGCACTGCTGTTGTATTAATGCTGCCCTGCTGTTGTATTAATACTGCGCTGCTGTTGTATTAACACTACCCTGCTGTTGTATTAATACTGCGCTGCTGTTGTATTAACACTGCCCTGCTGTTGTATTGACACTGCCCTGCTGCTGTATTAATACTGCCCTTCTGTTGTTTTAATACTGCCCTGCTATTGTATTAATACTGCCCTGATATTGTATTAATACTGCCCTGATATTGTATTAATACTGCCCTGCTGTTGTATTAATACTGCCATGCTGTTGTATTAATACTGCTATGCTGTTGTGTTAATATTGCCCTGCTGTTGTATTAATACTGCCCTGCTGTTGTATTAACACTAGTCCTGGTGTTGTATTAATACTGCCCTGGCGTTGTATTAATACTGTCCTGATGTTGTATTAACACTGTCCTTGTGTTGCATTTATATTGCCCTGTTGTATTAATACTGCCCTGGTGTTGTATTAATACTGTCCTGGAGTTGTATTAACACTGCCCTGGTGTTGTATTTGTACTGCCCTGGTGTTGTATTTATACTGTCCTGGTGTTGTATTAATACTGTCCTGGAGTTGTATTAACACTGCCCTGGTGTTGTATTAATACTGCCCTGGTGTTGTATTAATACTGTCCTTGTGTTGTATTAATAATATCCTGGTGTTGTATTAATATTGTCCTGGTGTTGTATTAATACTGTCCTGGTGTTGTATTAATACTGTCCTGGTGTTGTATTAATACTGTCCTGGTGTATGAGTGCTTCTGGTGATGTAATAATTCAGCCATGTACTTTACTGTTACTGTAGTCTGTCTGTAATATTACTGAAGCGTTACTGTATAGCTCATGTTATGCCAGTGCACAGGTATGTTATGTCAACGCACAGGTATGTTATGCCAGTGCACAGCTATGTTATGTCAACGCACAGGTATGTTATGTCAGTGCACAGGTATGTTATGCCAGTGCACAGCTATGTTATGTCAACGCACAGGTGTGTTATGTCAACGCACAGGTATGTTATGCCAGTGCACAGCTATGTAATGTCAACGCACAGGTATGTTATGTCAACGCACAGGTATGTTATGCCAACGCACAGGTATGTTATGCCAGTGCACAGGTATGTTATGCCAGTGCACAGGTATGTTATGTCAACGCACAGGTATGTTATGTCAACGCACAGGTATGTTATGTCAACGCACAGGTATGTTATGTCAACGCACAGGTATGTTATGTCAACGCACAGGTATGTTATGTCAACGCACAGGTATGTTATGTCAACGCACAGGTATGTTATGTCAACGCACAGGTATGTTATGTCAATGCACAGGTATGTTATGTCAGTGCACATGTATGTTATATCAGTGCACAGGTATGTTATGCCAGTGCACAGGTATGTTATGCCAGTGCACAGGTATTTTCAGCACAGGTATGTATGCCAGTGCACAGGTATGTTATGTCAGTGCACAGGTATGTTATGTCAGTGCACAGGTATGTTATGCCAGTGCACAGGTATGTTATGCCAGTGCACATGTATGTTATGTCAGTGCACATGTATGTTATGCCAGTGCACAGGTATGTTATGCCAGTGCACAGGTATGTTATGCCAGTGCACAGGTATGTTATGCCAGTGCACATGTATGTTATGCCAGTGCACAAGTATGTTATGTCAGTGCACAGGTATGTTATGTCAGTGCACAGGTATGTTATGTCAGTGCACATGTATGCTGGGGATCTGAACCAGAGCGGTCCTGAAATACACTTAACTGGTCTAATACTGGAACCACACCGGTACTGTATTACACTAGTATCATACTGGCTCTTTGAAATAAACTTATCTATTCAGTCAGTGATTATGTATATAAAAATAAGAATATATCTGCTATATCACAATAAAATATATTGAAAATTATTATCAGCTTCAGAGAGAGACAGACAAGGTAAGAAGTTGGGATCAATAAAAATAACTCGTGGATCCTAAAAAAAAATATTCCGTTTTTTTTATGTGGTGTATATTTCAATACAGATGGTGGGAAGCGCTAAACCTGTAGGGTTATACAGCGCACAGGGACCAAGAGGTAATCACGTTTGAGCTGGGGGAGAAGAGGATGGGGGAGGTGGAGGAGGAGGGGTAGCTACAGTACGGTGGATGGATTGCTTCACCAACAACAAGACTGATGTGGCGTTTAAACTTGTCTGGTAGTCCAGCTAGAAGCCTTGGTCAGATGACCTGAGGATCAGGTAACCCGCCTGTTAGGACAGTAACCTGACAGTCAGGACAGTAACCTGACAGTCAGGACTGTAACCTGCTAGTCAGGACTGTAACCTGCTAGTCAGGACAGTAACCTGCTAGTCAGGACAGTAACCTGCCAGTCAGGACAGTAACCTGCCAGTCAGGACAGTAACCTGCCAGTCAGGACAGTAACCTGCCAGTCAGGACAGTAACCTGCGTCAGGACTGTAACCTGCGTCAAGACTGTAACCTGCGTCAAGACTGTAACCTGCGTCAAGACTGTAACCTGCGTCAGGACTGTAACCTGCGTCAGGACTGTAACCTGCGTCAGGACTGTAACCTGCGTCAGGACTGTAACCTGCGTCAGGACTGTAACCTGCGTCAGGACTGTAACCTGCGTCAGGACTGTAACCTGCGTCAGGACTGTAACCTGCGTCAAGACTGTAACCGCGTCAGGACTGTAACCTGCGTCAGGACTGTAACCTGCGTCAGGACTGTAACCTGCGTCAGGACTGTAACCTGCGTCAGGACTGTAACCTGCGTCAGGACTGTAACCTGCGTCAGGGGAATGTTTTCTCATTCATCCTGACAAACAAATTAACACTACCAAGGTCATTAATGATCCTCGTATTTTTTGACAAGTTACTGTATCTACAAAGGTACATGTAACCTTGACACTGTTCGCTACTGTGGCTGCAAACACCTGCAGCGGAGAGATCCTTTATTAGACGACGTTTCGCTTTAAACAATGCTTTATCAAGTCTGATGTTTGGCGAAATGCTGTCTAATAAATATTTAACTCCGCCAAGTGTTTCCAATGCTAGTCTGAGCTATTCTCCATTCATTACATACGGTACAATACTGTCTAGTTTGTTGCTCGTCACTGCTGACTCCTGATGTGTTGCAACTCAACAATATTGCAAACCCAACGAGAATCCAACAAAATCTTATAAAGTCTCATAGCTTTAATTTTCTATTATTAACACGTACAAAATGATTCAACGCACAGACTTGTTTTAATAGGGAAGTCTGTTCACCAATGTCAACATTGCGACACATGAACGATGGTGAGTTTTAAGCAGTATGTGATTCCTAGTTCCTTGAATGAATCGTTGGAATTATGTAATACATTATTCAGGTAATCATCTTCAGTAAAACCACTAACCGTAATACTCAGGAATCTCTAAGTTTTGGGATGCGAACCTCTGCATCATCTAGCTAGAGAGCCCAGTTACCTCGACCTGTCACAAAGGCCTCATCCTAGTGGTGTGAGTTGACTTCACATACGAACACAGGTCTAGGAATTTAACCTTTTGATTTGTCGTCTAACATCACAATATCACCTCTGTGACTTGGAGCTAGCCGAGTTACCTCTGGTTACCAAGACCTGGGCCAGGGGCTGGTGTGAGGTCAGACGCTGAGGCCCCAGCCTACCTCCGTGTTGAAGGTGATGTGACTGAGTCTCTTCCTGGGGTGAGTCTCGTTGTCTGTGGGTGGCGGCCTGGCGGTGTACCCGTTGATCAGTCCTCGCGGGTGTTTGGACACACCTCTGCGGTATACCTCCAGGGGCAGTGTATCGCCGCACTCTCTGCAACCAAGAACGGCATCATTAAAATCGATGAATAAATTTAACTGGCATTGTCCAGATAAACGAGTTAAATGTAATAATTAATAGCAAATGAATAAATGTTCCTAGACATATTATGCATAATTATATACTAAATTTAATAAATTTCCAGTCATGAGAAATTATTTAAATAATATTCAATTTTTTTAAGTAGTTGCTCAATCAGTAAGACTTGGAATTATCTAACGAAGTGCAATTTGACGACTATATATGAAGTACTCACTATGAGAGAGAGACCACAGGTTATCACTCCCACACAGCCAATGCAATACAGTATTCAGTGTGAAAATTCTATTTTTAAATATAAACTGTCTATTTCCAGAAAGAAGACGCTGTAATAGGAATACTGGCCCATAATAATAGGCAGAGCCTATTCACAACTACCCATTAACAAACCATGAACTTATATATTCATTTTTTAAAGTTCCTTAAAGTGCTCCCTTCAACAGCGCTACTTGGCAGTAAGTTCCGTTCTTTAACTATTTCCAAATCAGTGCTTTCTTAAATCCTCTCTAGAGTTAGACTGATCTAGCCTAAGTCCATTACCCTGTCTCAATTAAGATGTTTTTAGGGCAATTTACCTCCCATTTACTTATTCCTGTTTTCCATTAGCGCACTTCCTTCATAACCTTCCTAATTCTGCGCCTTTTTTACCGAGTGAAAACTCTGTGCATTTAATTGATCTTCATTTAAACAATTTATTACACTGGGGATTAACTTTCTCCTCCCTCTTTATGATTTCCACAACATTTACATTAATTCCCCTTCTTCCTCTTCCCTTTCCTCTTTCTCCTCTGGGTTTTCTTTCTTTTGCCTTGTATTTGTCCTTCATTATTATTTCTTACCCCATTCCCTGTGTTCTTGTTCTTACCCTCTGTGGGCCGCTAGCTCCCTTGCAGTGCTCCTCTTTCTTAGTATATGACTGACTCTACTACTACCACTACTACTACTACTACTACCACTACTACTACTATTACTCCTCCAACACTTTCTCTCTTGTTCCCGTCCCAGTCTGCTGGCCTCTATATATACTCCCTCCTTCTCTTCTTTTTGTTAGTGTGACTTTGTAAATGGTCCAAGTCGGACCGAAACGTCGTTGTAAGTTCCTCTCTTCTATGTGCGGGTTATTTTTGTATTATGACAGAATTGGTCTGCAAAATCTATGAGACCTAATCGACTATGTATCGAGTAGTACTATATAACCCTGCAATATAAATCATTTATATCTAACAATTATTAATATAATCAAGCATAATTAGAGAAGCTATTTATATATTTTCGCTGTATCTTCTACGTAAAGTTTGTAAAAAATTCTTAACTTGACGTGGAGTTTGTTACGCACTCGATCACACTGTCTGACAATGAACATCAACCAAACATTCCTCGTTAAAAATATAATTAATTCTCATAAATATAACTTGTTTCTCCTAAGGATACTAAGTGCTCATGCTAGTGGCATTTTTCACTTCTTTATAAATAACGTATTCCACTAATCTGGTCCAGATGCTGTGTGAGTAGGCATGTTTTCATTCTTTTGTCAGTGGTAATGAAGACATTAAGAACAATGAATTCTTATATAAGAACTTAAGAAGGAACACTGCAGCAGGCCTACTGACCCATGCGAGGAAGGTCCAATTCTCCTACCGGCTTAAGCCAATGACCCAACCTAGCCAGGTCAGGTCACATTCACTTAAGGAAGGGGCACGGCATCAGACCTAGTAGTAAGTTTAATTTTAACAACCATAGAATTGACAGGGAAAAATAAACCAGGAGCTATCAGACATATCCTGGGAATCACACATGAGAGCCTAAATCCCCACCAGTGCCTAGAGAAGCTGAACACAGAAGCATACAAGCTATGTATGAAGCACGTACCATTGAGGAACCCCAGAAGAAAATCAGAAAGAGAAAGAGAGCGTGCGAGATGGTACAGAAGAAAACGGGTTACTGAATTGCTTAAAAACACAAATATGTTGCAACAGAAGAAAGATAGGCTTAGCCGAGAGATCGCTGAATTAGACCAAAAACTTAGGATGTCCTTCCTAACAGAAGAATTACAAAGGGAACAAAGAGCCATACAGAATATTGCAAGAAACCCAAAATATTTCTATTCCTATGCAAATTCCAAGCTAAGAACTACATGTGGAATTGGACCATTATTGAGAGGAGATTCGTATACTGACGATTAACAGGAAATGAGTGAAATCCTAAAAGAACAGTATGAGACGGTGTTCAGCAACCCAATAAATGACAGAAAGGTAGAAAATGCAGAAATATTTTTCACTCAAGCAGAAGGCCGCCCAGACCATTTAACTGACATTAGTACAAATCTCATAGATTTCGAAAAAGAAATGGACAACATGCCCACTCACTCAGCACCTGGACCAGATTCATGGAATGCCCTATTTATAAAGTGCAAAGTACCACTAGCACGAGCCCTTAGTGTTCTTTGGAGAAAGAGCTTAGATCTAGGTGAAATACCGGAGGCCTTAAAGAGTGCAAACATAGCTCCTTTGCATAAGGGAGGTAGTAGAGCACCGGCTAAAAATTACAGACCAGTAATCCTAACTTCTCACATCATAAAAATCTTCGAAAGAGTGATGAGACGGCAGATTACAAAGTTCATGGACCAGCACAACCAACATAACCCGAACCAGCATGGTTTTAGAGCAGAACGGTCATGCCTGTCACAGCTGCTGAACCATTATGACAGAATTACGGAGGCATTGGAGGACGACCAAAACGCAGATGTGATTTACAAAAATTTTGCAAAGGCGTTTGACAAATGCGATCATGGAGTGATAGCGAACAAAATGAGGGCCAAGGGCATTACGGGGAAGGTAGGCAGATGGATTTTCGGGTTCCTAACACGCAGAACACAAAAAGTAGTAGTAAACAGAGCAAGATCCAGCATTAGCGAGGTCAAAAGCTCAGTGCCCCAAGGCACTGTCCTGGAACCTCTGCTGTTTCTCATCCTCAGCAAACAGATAAAAACACAAGTCACACTTTTGTATCATCATTTGCAGATGACACTAAAATAAGCATGAAAGTCACTACGGTAGAGGACACTAAAAAATTACAGGAAGACATAAGCAGGGTCTTCCAGTGGGCAGTGGAGAACAACATGACGTTCAATGTTGATAAGTTTCCAGCTGCTTAGGTATGGAAAAAATGAACTCAAAAGGAACACTATATACAAAACTCAAGAGGGTCACCAAATAGAACGAAAGGAACACGTAAAAGACTTGGGAATAATTATCAGCTGACCTTTCTTTTAAGGAACATAAGACAAATATCACGACAGCCAGGAAGATCGTTTACGGCTCACATTGAGCCAGTAAAGCACCTAAATTACTGGGAACACCTTCAAGTCTTGAACATGTACTCATTGGAGCGGAGGAGAGAGATACATGATAATATATACCTGGAAAGTACTTGAGGGCCTGGTCCCAAATCTGCACACTGCCTTAACAACATACTGGAGTGAGAGATATGGGAGGAAGTGAAAAATAAACCCAGTGAGGAGCAGGGGTGCGGTGGGGACAATAAGGGAGCACTGTATTAACATCCGGGGTCCCAGACTATTCAACATCTTACCAGAAGATATCAGAAACACGGCTGGAACAAGTGTAGAAGCCTTCAAGAGGAAACTGGACAAGTATCTTCACCAGGTGCCAGATCAACCAGGCTGTGATGAATATGGGGGCAGCGGGCTCCCAACAGCAACAGCTTGGTTGACCAGGCAAGCACCAGATTAGTCTGGCCTATGGCCGGCTCCGAGAGTAGTTAAACTCTCGAAACTCTTCAAAGGCAAAGGTCCATCTCACACCCACCCACACCCATATAAGTATGAGGTCTACTGATATAGGTTAGCAGCTTGATGGGTTTATGAAGGATGAGGTTAACCATAGAATTGATGAAGGAAAAAAGGTGAGTGGTGTGTTGAGGTATCTGTGGAGACAAAAAACGTTATCCATGGAGGCAAAGAAGGGAATGTACGAAAGTATAGTAGTACCAACACTCTTATATGGGTGTGAAGCATGGGTTGCAAATGCGAGCAGCGAGGATGAGGCTGGAGGCAGTGGAGATGTCCTGTCTAAGGGCAATGTGTGGTGTAAATATTATGCAGAAAATTCGGTGTGGAAATTAGGAGAGGTGTGGAGTTACTAAAAGTATTTGTCAGAGGGCTGAAGAGGGGTTGTTGAGGTGGTTTGGTCATTTAGAGAGAATATCAAAGTAGAATGACTTGGAGAGGTATAAATCTGTAGGGAAGGAAGGCGGGGTAGGGGTCGTCCTCGAAAAGGTTGGAGGGAGGGGGTAAAGGAGGTTTTGTGGGCGAGGGCTTGGACTTCCAGCAAGCATGTGTGAGCGTGTTAGATAGGAGTGAATGGAGACGAAAGGTTTTTGGGACCTGACGAGCTGTTGGAGTGTGAGCAGGGTAATATTTTGTGAAGGGATTCAGGGAAACCAGTTAATTGATTTAGTTTGACTTGAGTCCTGGAAATGGGAAGTACAATGCCTGCACTTTAAAGAAGGGGTCTGAGATAGTGACAGCTGGGAGGGACTTATTCTCAGCTGTCGTATCTGAGCTCCTCTGCAAAGACAGTGATTATGTATGAGTGTGGTGAAAGTGTTGAATGATGATGAAAGTATTTTCTTTTTGGGGATTTTCTTTCTCTTTGGGTCACCCTGCCTCGGTGGGAGACCGCCGACTTGTTGAAAAAAAATGAAATAATCGTGTCTTATTAGGTATCCCAAAAGGAAAACCTTGACATTTTTTTCGTTTTCTTTCTCCAACTTTTCGATTTTATTTCACTCATAACTGGAGAACGCCTCATCAATTAGCTTCGAATTTTCAGCTCTTGTGTACAATGGAAAGGACAAGATTCTTAAGCAATTGAAGAGATAAAGCCAACAACTCGGCATAGTGCATCGCTACTTTCATTCTAACATTTTTGGAATGGGAAAGACCACAATAGTTACATTATGGTAACAACAGAGACAGACGAAGCAGCGATCCATCTCACAAATACCACAGAGCAAAACATTGGAATGTACACGTTCGTTAATGAACATAATAAACCTTAGCTCCACCCTACTCTCACTAGCACCTGACCTCACCTACTCTCACTAGCACCTGACCCCACCTACTCTCACTAGCACCTGACCTCACCTACTCTCACTAGCACCTGACCTCACCTACTCTCACTAGCACCTGACCTCCCCTACTCTCACTAGCACCTGACCTCACCTACTCTCACTAGCACCTGACCTCACCTACTCTCACTAGCACCTGACCTCACCTACTCTCACTAGCACCTGACCTCACCTACTCTCACTAGCACCTGACCTCACATACTCTCACTAGCACCTGACCTCACCTAGTCTCACTAGCACCTGACCTCACCTACTCTCACTAGCAACTGATCTCCCCTACTCTAACTAGCACCTGACCTCCCCTACTCTCACTAGCACCTGACCTCACCTAGTCTCTCTAGCACCTGACCTCATCTACTCTCACTAGCACCTGACCTCCCCCACTCTCACTAGCACCTGACCTCCCTACTCTCACTAGCACCTGACCTCCCTACTCTCACTAGCCCTGACCTCCCTATCTCACTAGCACTGACCTCACCCTATACATGATCGATCTTTCACTGAGTCACTGACCTCACCTAGTCTCTCTAGCCTGACCTTCATCTTTCTGCCTTATTAGCATTGTACTCCCTGATCCATTAAACCTAATGCTAGGTGAAACGTGGTACCGTGTGCTTTAGTTGCACATTCTGGAAATGTAAAACAATGAAGACATTGACTGTCTTACATACTGCTCAGTTACTTCAGCTTGTTTCATAAATACATGAGATTACGCGCACAGGTAGACGTATTCGCACCCCAAGTGTCATTTACGCACCAAACCAGTGTCTCTGTACCCATTCCAAGGTGTGACGTGTAGCGGCGCAGCCAGGGTGTGACGTGTGAGCGGCGCAGCCAGGGTGTGACGTGTGGCGGCGCAGCCAGGGGTGTGACGTGTGTAGCGGCGCAGCCAGGGTGTGACGTGTAGCGGCGCAGCCAGGGTGTGACGTGTGTAGCGGCGCAGCCAGGGTGTGACGTGTGTAGCGGCGCAGCCAGGGTGTGACGTGTGTAGCGGCGCAGCCAGGGTGTGACGTGTGTAGCGGCGCAGCCAGGGTGTGACGTGTGTAGCGGCGCAGCCAGGGTGTGACGTGTGTAGCGGCGCAGCCAGGGTGTGACGTGTGTAGCGGCGTAGCCAGGGTGTGACGTGTGTAGCGGCGCAGCCAGGGTGTGACGTTTGTAGCGGCGCAGCCAGGATGTGACGTGGTAGCGACGTCAGCCAGGGTGTGACGTGTGTAGCGGCGTAGCCAGGGTGTGACGGTGAGCGGCGCAGCGGGTGTGTGGGCGCAGCCAGGATGTGACGTGTGAGCGGCGAGCAGGTGTGATGTGTGTAGCGGCGAGCCAGGGTGTGACGTGTAGCGGCGCAGCCAGGGTGTGACGTGTACGGCGCAGCCAGGGTGTGACGTGTAGCGGCGCAGCCAGGGTGTGACGTGTAGCGGCGCAGCCAGGGTGTGACGTGTGCGGCGCAGCCGGTGGACGTGTGCGGCGCAGCCAGGGTGTGACGTGTGCGCGCAGCCAGGTTGTACGTGTACGCGTAGCCAGGGTGTGACGTGTGTAGCGGCGCAGCCAGGGTGTGACGTACGGCGCAGCGGGTGTGACTGTGTAGCGGCGAGCCAGGGTGTGACGGTGTAGCGGCGTAGCCAGGGTGTGACGTGTGTAGCGGCGCAGCCAGGATGTGACGTTTGTAGCGGCGCAGCCAGGTGTGACGTGTAGCGGCGCAGCCAGGATGTGACGTGTGTAGCGGCGCAGTCAGGATGTGACGTGTGTAACGGCGCAGCCAGGGTGTGACGTTTGTAGCGGCGCAGCCAGGATGTGACGTGTGTAGCGGCGCAGCCAGGGTGTGACGTTTGTACGGCGCTGTCAGGGTGTGAGTTAGCGGCGCAGCCAGGGTGTGACGTTTGTAGCGGCGCACAGGTGTGACGTGGTACGGCGCAGCCAGGATGTGACGTGTACGCCAGCCAGGTGTGACTGTGAGCGCAAGCAGATGTGACGTGTTAGGCGCAGCCAGGATGTGACGTGTGTAGCGGCGCTGCCAGGGTGTCACTCCGGGAAAGGGCTTAAGCATAAGAAATCTTTTTTAAAACATATGTTTGTTAACGAGTGAAATTTCGAAGCCCTGTGTGAGGCCAGATATCATTGCTGTCTGGCCAACCATACTTTTACTACAGATTGTGTTACATAAGAACATAAGAATGGAGGAGCACTGCAGGAGGTCTACTGGCCCAAACTAGGAAAGTCTTTCTCTGAACCAACCACTAAGAAACCCACCCACCCAACGACTAAGAACCCCACCCACCCACTTGTCCGACCTTTTCCCAAAGCTTCCCATGTGGCACGCATGAGACATGTTGCGAAGAGTCATTTACTCTCACAGCACGACTAGGTTTCCCTACCTGGAGTCCACCTGGAGGGTATTCCGAGGATCAACGCCCTCTCGGCCCGGTCCACGGCCAGGCCTCCCGGTGGATCAGGGCCTGATCAACAAGGTTGTTACTGCTGGCAGCACGTAGTCCAACGTACGAACCACAGCCCGGCTGATCCGGCACCGACTTTAGGTATCTGTCCAGCTCCCTCTTGAAGACAATCAGGGGTCTACTGGTAATGCCCCTTATGGCTGGTGGGAGGCTGTTGAACAGTCTTGGGTCCAGGACACTTATTGCGTTTTCTCTTAGTGTACCAGTGGCGCCCCTACTTTTCACTGGGGGTCTACCTGGCGGCAGCTTGATCAACTAAACTTTAACTGGCTATGAAGGCTCGCTGGCCTACATAGCCATCACAGTTACCTGGAAATAGATAAAAAAAAAAAAAGTTCTCACCTAATGATGTCGAGAACGGCTTCCTCTTCGTACTTCACGACGTTGTACTGTCCGACGAAGATAATGTAATCTCCAGGCCTGAGTCCAGCCTGGTGGGCTGGCAGGCCCTCCTCCACACGCTCCACGCGGGGAGGCTTGCTCCACGCCACGCTGAAGCCAAACCCTGCGGACATGGATGGCAAGAGTAAGCACTTCATAACAAAGTTAAGTGGGTCATTAAGGCCTCATTTTACATCTTCTTAAACATCAAGACAATTTCATTGTCTAAAACTTGAAATAAAGCAAAAAGATACACATCTCTAAGTTTATATACAAGGATACATACACCTCACGGTTTACATACACAGAGATTCACACATATTTCTGCACTGTTCGGTGCATTTACATAGAGTCACTGTATACACCCAGCAAGTTTTAGCAGACAGGCGATTAAATAAACCTTTGGGAATATTTTGTCATCTACATTAGCCTTGAATAATGAAAAGGTTTTATTGAAAGTTCATATGACTTAATGAAACTCTTAGTGAATTAACAAAAGCCCATAAAAACTCCACTTAGTTTTGTTTCCTTAAGTGCAATAAGGTCTGGGATGTCTTCCTTTACTCTCATTTAACTCCTGAAGTTTATGTTATATCATTGTTAATGTATAATCTTTAATGAAGGCTACGACGTAGCTCATCCTCAGACAGTCTGATAATTTCATACCCATTCAAAAGGCCAAGTTTATTACACCAAACTGATTTAAATAAAGCTTTATCCATCCTGTCTCCCTCTCTAAGAGGGAGACAGGATGTAGCGCTTCTAAGTGCATATAAGGAGAGTGCTTTGATGTTAGCGAAGGAGTTCTTGGTCCAAGAAACTGGAGCTATCCACCCCTTTCTTAATCAAACCTGATTACCTCTCATTCTAACCTTGCTATTGCCTATGGGTTTAGCGCTACTTAATTAATACATAACAATAGTAAACATTTAAATTTCAGCTGAAGACAGAAGGATTCGATCCCAGGGAATCAATGGTTCAGGGAACCGAGGCACCATAATTCTGGTGTGTCGCCCTGGCTGCGACCTGACAACTACGGGTTCGAATTCTTCACACTTTAGCTGAGATTATTTTTTTTTGTAAATATTCCACTTGTATGATGGAGATGGAATATGTAATAGTAATATTCCCTTTCCTCTTACCTTGGGTGCCACGGAGCACATTGATAGTGATGGTGTACGGAGTCTGTCCCTGTGGCACCTGTTGTGTCAGTGGCACCTGTGTTGGCCCCTCAACCATCTGTTTGTCGGGGAGGACCACACCTGCAGGCACAAGACGCACTTGTTAAAACGCTGGACACAGACTACCTTGTTGACACAAGCCTGAGTACACAACCCTGCTGCGAGCGTATGGTTAACAACGCTCTAATGAACAAGAGGTAAATCGTCCCTGTGTGTTATCTTGTTACTGTCTGTTACCTACGTGTAAGTACAGTTCAGTTTACGGCAGTGTAACCTTGACTAACAAATACTTAGGCTCTCATGTTATAAACCTCTGCCAAAATATGAAAAAAAAAACGTGCGTTATGTTTGGAGAGCACATAACAAACACGGGAGTTAAATTAATACATACATAGACAAGGACGTACATCACAGCGCCTTATTATCCTTTGCTTATAACAGACTTTTATGAGAGTGGCGTCCACAGAGGACACATCTTCAAGTGCACATGAACTAAATCTTCCACTGGGCCACTGACGTCAAAATGATTTTCAATGAGAAGAAATTTCAATAGCTCTACTATGAAAGAACTGAGAAAAAAATACTGAGAAGGATTATAGCAAACTCGAATTATTCAACAAAACAGAACACGCGAGCCATGGAAGTGACAGTATCACAGGATCTCACATTGAAGAATTACAAAAATGTTCTGGTCTCCACCAAAAGAAAAAAAAATATATCCTGAACAAAATAAAAACATTCAAAACAAAGAGATGCCAAGCCAATGATAATACTCCTCAGGTTACTTGTCTTCTCTATGCTGGAATATTGATATATTCTAACGACCCCCATCATGGTTTATTGTGCACTCCATATTTATCCTGTGGACGGTAGCGCAAGAACATATGGATACGCAAAAGGCCTAGGAACTAGGCCCCTAAAGGGATTTATATCTACAGTTCACTTATCTGTTACAAGCAGATTTAGGAAATTTGTTTAATATATCTGGTATCTTATTTTCATTAACAAGATATGTGGACATGTCACATAGGTTATTATACAGTCTATTTCTATTTTCCTCAAAAAGTGGACAATTAATCACATAGTGTTCAAGGTAGTGATATACTTTGCGTTTAGTTTGATCATCATCTGTGTGTCTTCCAAACTGCCAGAAGTACTTGTAACCAAGCCTAATCCTGGCCACTGCAACGTCAGTCAGTCTGTTCACGATGAAAGTTGCTTCATAATGTACTTATCTACGTTCATGTTATCATATCAGGATTCTAAATGCATTGCTATAACATTCAGTTTCAGTATTTACTGTCTTAATAGTATTCCTAATGCTAGACACACAGACATCAAAGTTTTATTTTAAATTTGCCCTCACTCTCATGCAGATTCTGATATCGTCTGCAGAGGAAGACACTGTTTATATCTCTATGTCATATAACGAAAAAGAAAAGGATGGAGCCTTCGACTTAACTCTGTTTACCTCTACTCTTTGTCTTTTATTGGTTAGAAAGCTAAAGATCCATTTACACACTTTTCCAATTATTCCTTTAGCATGCACTTTGTGTCCTGACTTATTCCTCGGTGTTATGGATGTTACCATGTCTGCGTTGCTACCTTATTGTTTTGTGTTGTGGTTACCATGTCTGCGTTGCTACCTTATTGTTTAGTGTTGTGGTTACCATGTCTGCGTTGCTACCTTATTGTTTAGTGTTGTGGTTACCATGTCTGCGTTGCTACCTTATTGTTTAGTGTTGTGATTACCATGTCTGCGTTGCTACCTTATTGTTTAGTGTTGTGGTTACCATGTCTGCGTTGCTACCTTATTGTTTAGTGTTGTGGTTACCATGCCTGCGTTGCTACCTTATTGTTTAGTGTTGTGGTTACCATGTCTGCGTTGCTACCTTATTGTTTAGTGTTGTTGTTACCATGTCTGCGTTGCTACCTTATTGTTTAGTGTTGTGGTTACCATGCCTGCGTTGCTACCTTATTGTTTAGTGTTGTGGTTACCATGTCTGCGTTGCTACCTTATTGTTTAGTGTTGCGGTTACCATGTCTGCGTTGCTACCTTATTGTTTAGTGTTGTGGTTACCATGTCTGCGTTGCTACCTTATTGTTTAGTTTGTGGTTACCATGTCTGCGTTGCTACCTTATTGTTTATTGTGATTACCATGTCTGCGTTGCTACCTTATTGTTTAGTGTTGTGTTACCATG
This sequence comes from Cherax destructor, assembly GCA_009830355.1. Lineage (NCBI taxonomy): Eukaryota > Metazoa > Arthropoda > Malacostraca > Decapoda > Parastacidae > Cherax > Cherax destructor. Next base: position 92,761 of record WNWK01005970.1, read on the forward strand.
TCTGCGTTGCTACCTTATTGTTTAGTGTTGTTGTTACCATGTCTGCGTTGCTACCTTATTGTTTAGTGTTGTGGTTACCATGCCTGCGTTGCTACCTTATTGTTTAGTGTTGTGGTTACCATGTCTGCGTTGCTACCTTATTGTTTAGTGTTGTGGTTACCATGTCTGCGTTGCTACCTTATTGTTTAGTGTTGTGGTTACCATGTCTGCGTTGCTACTTCACTCCTAAATTCTATGTTTATTACAATACTCCAGCACCACACGCGTCAAACACTACATACACAACTCTCCACCACTACACATCTCTCAACTACACCCCTCTCCAACAACACACACCTCTCCAACAACACACACCTCTCCCCAGTAACACTTCAAACCCTCCGCCCCAACATTCCCTGTTAACCATTCCTTGAACACCACCTGTTGGAACAGATCATCCTAGCAGATAGTAATTTCAAAGCAATGGTATCTCCAGCACTGCTGGAACGAAGCCATTGAAGCTGTTAAAGTTACTGCAGCAGTAGTGGGATGCTTGATCTGACCGCCTTACTGAAGCTTCCCAGCTCAGTGACTGGAGTGGCACACGCTGACGAGAAGGATAATACAGAAATACTTTGATCAGCGTTTGTTTGTTTTTTGTTTTTATTTTATTAACAGACCTTAAAACCCGTGTGGTTATTCAGCATTTTAAACATATTCCGTTACTACCATCACATTTACACTATCGGTATCAACTTGCTGCTGTCGTCGCCTTTTCACTCTCACAGTATATAAATCATAATTACAAAGCAAGGTAAACTATTCTAAGTATTTTTCTTATTCCATAATCCATAGCCACAATTCGTTCAGTATCATCGGCTGTGTCAGTAAATTTAGACGAAACTGGAAATATCCTCACCACTTAAGGTGACGCAGAGTCCAGAGAAGCAAGAGTTTGTTAAATTTTCACTCAGCGTTTTTCAAATTGACTAGAAAAAGGCTGTTTCTCTTTCGTGTGCGCTTCTCTCACCTCATGTTGTAAAATTTCACTACCTGGCGCACGGATCCCATCCTGTGTGATGTAATATGACTTAAATTTCGTTCCCAGAATTCGTCTAATATAGAATAAAGAAGAGTAAAACTGTTAGTGTTCTAACAATGAAACTAGCATGTAGCATAGACTAGCAATACACTACAGCTGTATCTAATCTTGTAATTAATACTCGCTGTCTTTCCTGCTCACAATACTTCACAATATGCTCTGAGGCTTCACCAATCCTCCAACCAGCGTCAGCCTCAATCATAACCTCTTCGTTCACCTCGTAAGCCCCTTCATTACTTCCCGCAACATACGTAGGTCCCTTCGCCCATCTCCTCCTCCACCCATAATATCCACAGCGACCGCACTAATATAGCAATATGGCGGTGGTAATGGAGAATCATCGAGGCGGATGAGGCACTAGGTATGAGATGGAGATCGAGGCAACCTGTGACCTGCCTAATAAATATCCATCAACTACCTCACATACCCACCACACCATCCATTTTCACATCAATAAACAATGATCGAGTCACATGGAGCTAATAGTAAGTGTGCTGGAAAAAAAAATTATGTAAAAAAAACAGGATGGGTCGTAAAATGATGCTGGTGGCAATAGGTTAGTCACCGCTGAAATTGAGTTTGGAAGCCATATCCGTTCTCTTACCTCGACGACGAGGGGTCTCCAGCGCTGCTCCTGCCATAATGAACAGCAATACGCATTATACTACCAGGATCCTTGATATCACTTGATATTTTAGGATGGCACTAGGTCCCAGGGAGCCAAATAATGTTTTCCTGGAGCATACCACAAGGACGCTTTCTGGGGATCAACGCCCCGCCGTCCTGTCCCAGACAAGGCCTGCTGAAGGATCAAGGCCTAATCAACTAGGCTATTACTGCTGGCCACAAGCAGTTCAACGTACGAACCACAGCCTGGCTGGTCAGGCACTGATCTGAGGAACTTGTCCAGCTCCCTCTTGAAGACAGCCAGAGGTTTGGTGGTAATTTCCCTTATGCCTGGATCGAACCCGCGCACATTGGTTGCGAGTCGAAGGCTCAGTCTCTTGGCTAAGAGCTACATGTATGATAACGAGACGTGCATCGACCTGTAAGTGCATGTCATTAGAAATTATACTGCCCTGAACTCGCTGTTAGCCAGTCATTACACCCTCAGGTGGCAGTTTGTCAGGAGAAATGGGAAAAACATTCATGACGTGGTTCTTATTCAAATGATGACCCACTCCCGGAAGATTTTGGTCATTTGAGCAATGCTTTTCACTGGCTTACCGGCCCACTGACTTGCCGGTCCATTGTATACAAAATTATATAACACGCAAGATGTGATTTATGTTTCTAAGCACTTTTCTCGTGCCCAAAGATGACAGATTCTTGAGGCTGTGTTGTTGTTCCTGGGAGTGATCTTCACGCTGACTCATAGTTAATATAACAGAGCACCTGTGCCAGCCCTAAGACAGTGTATTATTGTAACATATTGAATATGCTGCATTGTAATGTTTTTTTTACGGAATTCCTTATGTAGAAACTCTTACTGTTGTAACTGAATAAATTATTCTTGCATTAACAAATCCTTACTGTAACTTTCTAAGCCGACATATAATTTTCAAGCCAAGTTTTTCGACTCATTAAGGGCCTGTGACCGGTTTCCAGTGATCTACTCTGGAAGTCTGATCTGAGGCAAGACTCCATTGTTGACTGTCAGGTCAGCCAGGCTATTATACATCTGATATACCTCTGATGAGTTTCAAGAGTTATATACTCCTAGAGCCCGGCCGTGAGCCAGGCTCGTCTGGTACTTGCCTGGCTAACCAAGTTGTTTCTGATGATGGCCCGCTGACCCACACATCCATCACAGCCTGGTTGAAATGATGATGAAGATACTTGTCCAGTTTCCTATTAAAGATTTCTACACTTGTCCTAGAAGTGTTCCTTGAAAGTCTATCTGATGGTCCTGTTGAGTGTTGTATACAGTTTCCCTTTTGAGTTCTTCATTCCTTCCATACCTAAGAAACTGGAACTTATCATTACAACGTCCTGTTGTTCACTGCCCATTGGAAAACCCTGAATTTTTTCAGTGTCTTTTACCGAGGTGACTTCCATGCTTATTTTAGTGTCATCTGCAAATGTTACAAAACTGTGACGGATGCTTTTATCTATGTCTTTTATGAATATAAGAAACAGCAGAGGTTCCAGGACAGTGCCACGAGGTACTGATCTTTTTACCTCGCTGATACTGATTGTTTTGTGTTCTGTGTGTTGGAAACCTGAAAATCCATCTGCCTACCTTCTCAGTTGTACCTATGACCCTCATTTTGTGTGCAGTCACACCATGATCGCATTTGTCAAACGCCTTTGCAAAATCTGGGTATATCACATCTGCATTCTGGTTGTCTTTTGGTTGCCTCTGTAAATCTGTTCAAACGGAGCGATGGTATTTAATATATGTACGTGACAAGTAAGGAAAGGAAAAATGACAAAAAAATTCCTCTAGAAAAGTGTTCAGTGTAATGAAAATATTAAATTGTTGATAAATTATTATTATTATAATCAAATAGAAGCGCTAAACCACAGGGGTTAATTGTTGATAAAGACACAAGCATCATCTGCAGACTTTAGACGATGTTTGAACTGAGCTGCAATATTTGTAAAATGTTGAACAATTTGATTGTAATCCCAAATCACTCAATCAATTACAGGGTAAAAGTCAAGAAAAGACGGGAAAAAAATGACCGAGGGCCTGGTCTAGGAGAGGGCCGCTAAGGTGACCTCCGTCATCGACTACAGGTGTTGTGGGGAAAAATGGATCTGTCAGGAGAAACAGGAAATCTAGTAAGTCACTCTGTGGAGCTACTGATCATTTAACCTGAGACTTCCTTTCACTTACCGATCTTCCTTAGAAAAAAAATTGATTTCGGTCGCCGTGCAATACGAGGAAGGTCTCGTCGTATTGCAGATAAATGATTCAGAGAACCGACATGTGCAACACTTGGGTGTCTTTATTGAGGAAACGTTTCGCCACACAGTGGCTTCATCTGTCCTATACAAAGAAGAATGTTGAAGATCAGAAGGAATTTGAGGTAATCAGTCCCTCAGCCTGGAGTTGATGTAATCAGTCCATCAATCTTGAAAAGAAAAGAATGCAGCATTTGCACGAAGTGGCTTGATACAGGGATCTTGATACAGAATTCTTCACTTGCCTAACCCATAGGCATGATCTACTTCCACACGTGGATTCGTCCAATGTGACACCACCTACGACTGCTGCACCTCTCCTGCCTGCAGTATATAAGCAACTTCGCACATATGCTGTATTCTTTTAAAGATTGACTTAATGATTACATCGACTCCATGCTAAGGGACTGATTACCTCAAACTCCTTCTGTTCTTTAACATTGTTCTTTGTATAGGACTGATGAAGCCACTGTGTGGCGAAACGTTTCCTCAATAAAGACACCCAAGTGTCTGGAGTTTTGAGACTCTTGTGACCGCGGTTTCGAACCCCGCCCGTGGTATGGTTTGGTGTGTCTAATTTATCCTCGTATTGCATAACCCCAGCTCCTTGCATCTCAATGCACACGACTAATCATCACATACAAACTTATACCCAATTTTGTTCAATAAAAATGGCAAACCTGACTTTCTGGGAGACGCACACTAGGGCATTCTCCAAAGTTTTTACATGAATTTCAATTATTTCATTTTTTAACTATTATAGAATATTAAAAAAAATATACCTTCATGAACAAAAAGACTGTTGAGTATCATCTTGTGTATAAGACGCATCAGACGGTCAATACTGAAGACGTTCAGAAGAGGTATACATAATTATTTTAATGTGATTTAATAGTCTTTTACACATAGCTGGCAAATGATGCAAACACACTCTCATAACAATCCCAATCAACTTCTAATTAGGATACACATTTTTTTGAATGTTTGATGCTGATTCAGAAACGAAATTTCAGGATTGGTCATTATAACTTTAATAAGAGAGGACCTTCACGTGTCAACAGTAGCGTGAACCATTCCTCCGGTGCAGTACCTTGAAAAGTTGAAGTCTATCGTACGAGGCATTCTCAGGTTATACATGAAAGTTTGGATAAAAAAAAAGATAAGAAAAAAAATCAGGCAACTATTTAAGGGTGCCCCTTCTGTGATACCTAAAAAAATCACAGCATAAACTACCGATTCGTATAGTGGAAACCTTTAAAAGTACAGGTTGGGCGAACTGCATATTCGGTGACTATGATTAAAAATCGTTATACAGCAGCAAAAAAGACTGAGAAAAGTCTTGACACGCAGGCTGGACTGACAGGCAGAATAAAATACCGGAAAGATAGAACACAGTTACAGCGAAACGAAAAAAAAAACCCAGTAAGGTTTAAAGAGCAGTGAGAAAATCAAAACACGAGGGTGGAGAGCAACTAGCACAGTTCCACAAGATCCGAATGGAACTTCTAATACTAAGTGTAAGGGTCCCAAGGCTGTTCAATAGCCTCCCATCATGTATAAGGAGGATTATCAATAGACCCCTAGTGACTGAGTCTTTAGCAACTTTGCTGCTTTCACCTCTTTCTAAGATTTAGATAATGTGGGACGTCATTTTTTTTTTTGCAACAGCTTTGCTGCCACCTTTGTGAAGTGAAGGTATATCCATGGATTTTAATGAGTGGGACCATTGCTGTGTCTAGACTGGATCTCCACTGAATATTTAATGCATGTTATATGATTTTTTTTTTCAAATTTTTGACGAAAATGTAATTTCACGAATCGGCCCAAGGCGGACTTAATGGGCATACTGTAAATGGCTTCTTCAGAGTCGAATGGGGTTAAGGGCAGAGATTCAGATCATGAAAAATTAATTTGGGTTGACAATCTTTTGTCAGAGTAACGGCTCGCTGAACACAGAAATCGTACTGTGACTTCAGTGTTTTTTTCTAGACGTCAATATAAATTCCATCTTCTTTCAGTAAGGACTCAACACTGACAGTGGTTTTCACCGGGATTCTGCATGCGAGAAAAGGTATTTGGGTTTCTTTCAATTTTATTAACTTTTTTTCTGCTTGATCCCTCTGTATCTTTAGGAATCTGTATGATGCATTCAGTGTTATTTCAGTGTGTATATCAATGGTATACAATACGGTGCTCATCACCTGAACTGAGGCACTCATTACCTCGTCTTCCACTGTCTTCTGTAAATATTTATAATCATCAGATTATATCCATGTATTGAAATGATAAAGCCAATGGACGTTGAAACATCTGCTAAGTAAATTATTTCTGGCTCACTAATTCTCTTTCGTCAGTGTGACTTGTGGACGATCCAAGACGGACCGAAACGTCTTCATAATCGTTTCTCTCTCTCTGTGGGGTATTTGTGTATTGTTCCAGTCACTGTATTGTGCCTTTTTGTTCATTATTATTATCATGGGGGAGCGCTAAACCAGTAGGTATTATACAGCGCCTGTGGGGGGGATGGAAGGCATTCAGGCTTAATTCAGGGAATTGGAGCACAGATCCAAATCCGTAATTCAAGAGCCCCTCACCAGCCCTCACCAGCATCAAGGAACCTCCTTCGAGGCGCCTACAAAGTAAACATACCTATATGTTGAACGTGTTTAATTCTTGAACTTCATTTCAGTATTTTCGATCTCTAGAGAAAATTTCATTTCGCTCCTAAAAAGTGAGAGAAATTTGGGAAATTCAATTATTCTTTATCTATGCTTACAGAGGAGCATCTCGCTCATTCTAACTTGAATCTTCTCTTTTTTCTTCTTAATGGAATGAGTCGGGAGTAAACTCCGGTGCCGATCTTCTTTAGACACTAGTATCCATTCATGCTACTTATACTCACTTTCTAGCATATTTTAGTAAGGTCACGATTTATTTGTTCTCAGTTATTGTATCAACTGTCGAAGTTCAATTTGTTGAATACACCCTCATGGCCAGTGTGTATGCAGGTCTGAACATCAGTTAAGTAACATTTACCTGCGACCTGTTTCAAAAGCTTTAGCACTTTCTCTGCCTCGTTCCTCCCTGCTTATTTCCGGGTCGACCAGGGTGTTGTTGTTGGCGGCCTGACGGCCCACATTTTCATCTCAGCGTGGATGATTATGGCACACCATGAAAGTAATGGTACAGTTTCCTCATGAAAACTAACATCTGCTGGTAGCAGGCTGAACTGTCTAGGCCGGGGGGGGACCTTTATAAGTGTGTGGGCCAAATTCGGCCAAATCTTTGATACAAAATCTTCTCACGTGCCAACTAAAATTTATGGTAATATATTATTTGGTGTCTTTTAAGTATTGTGACAAAATTTTCAAATAATAAAAAATCACACAGTGTCGGTAAACTCAGAGAATATTGTAAGAATGATTTTGTAAACCATGATGATGAATGAATGGAAAATATTGTGACGCAAGTTTTACTTGAAGGTCGCTCTTCCCTGTTGATAGTGTGGATAATTTTTAACAGCCTTTAAATGTATTTCTAACTGCGATATACATCCATACAATTTAAAATAGCTATTTTTATCATCAGCAAAAGTAAACAATAATTTGATTTATTTATTAGATCAATTAGGTTTTTCATGTTTTTCCAATACATTACAATTCTCAATGACATAATCGTGTTACTTGACTAAAACACAACAAAAGGATATAAAAGTGGTAGAATAATCTTTCGAATCAATAGACTATTTCCCCGCTTTTCTTGGAACAGATACGTAATAAATGTCGCTTTTTTTTTGTTTTTTGAGATGAGACCAGAAGTTCGCGTGCCGGAAAGAAGTCGTTGGCGTGCCAGGTTTGGCACACACGTGCCAAGGGTTGCCCACCCCTGGTCTAGACCCACGGATGTTGACAAAGATACCAGAATCATTTCTGGAACAAGTGTAGAAGTCTTCCAGGGAAACTTGATAAGTACTTCCATCAGGTGCCAGATCAACCAGGCTGTGATGGATGTGTGGGCTAGCGGGCCACAAGAAGCAACTGCCTGGCCCAGAGCTGGGCTGTGGGAGTATCAAAGGTATATCTTACTGTGCTCGTAGGTCCCCTGCACTTCATTGGGTCTATTTTTCACATCTAATCTCTCACTCAAGTGTGTTGTTCTGGCAGTGTGCAGAGGGCCCACCAGTATCTTCATGGAGACATTATCAAGAATCTTTCTCGCAATCTCTAAGAGGTACATTTTTACATTTTTAATCATTTTCAGTACTTTAAATGCTTCTTTGATTCTGTGCAGAAGTGAATGTTCTCCATATATTTTGCAGCTCTTATCTTTCCTGCCTTAAACCTTGAATGGAACCGTCAACACTGAGAGCACAAGCAAGAGAGCACAATATGAATAGTGTTTTCATGAGCATTATTTCATTTGTTTTGTAAGTTCCTCATCATTCACCTGTCTTACACCTTGTTTTTGCAGCTTTTGTTTAATTCTGATCTTTGAAAGATAAATCAACTGAAATAAATATACTTTTTTTGTGTTCTTTTCGTTCTATTGGGTGACCCTCCTCTGTTCCCCTTCTGAGTCCTTCATTTGTTTCATATCTGAACAACTAAAGGCATCCCGTATCAACTTTTTTTTTCTACTGATCATCGAAGGACTTTGTTCATATCCTCCAGCATTTCTATGGTGTCCTCTTCTGAGGTGACTTTCATCTATATCCGAGTTTGTTGTATTCAACATCGCTATATACGGTGCCAAGGTATCATTATTTGGGATACTAGTCTATTTGATTCCATTATTTGTTGGCTTCAGGCGAATCATGACTCAAGGAATCGTAATAACACGATTGCAAACAAACCACGCCACGGGTAGGATCGAACTCACGGCAAGTGGCATTGGAATGGAGTTTTACCACTCACTTGTCGTGAGTTCGATCCCCACCCATACAGTGTTTTTTTAAGGCGAATTTAATAGTCTTGATAGTTCGTTTGTGAGAGACTGTCACTCCTGGAATTTTCTATATGCTATTACAGCATATAACACATTCTTCGAATTTAGAAGAACTGGTGAAGTGAACGAGTGAAGTGAAGCGGTAGAAGTGGGCGAGTGTGGAGGGCGAGTAAGGTGGGCGGGTAAAGTGAAGCTGGAGAAGTGGGCGGATGAAATGGAAGGAAGGGGCAAGTGGGTGGAGAAGGAATGAAACGTGAAAGATCAGAAATTAGCATTTTACGAGTGCAAGGAGAGCAGACATGATGGAAGTGACGAGTGAGAGCAGACATGATGGAAGTGACGAGTGAGAGCAGACATGATGGAAGTGACGAGTGACAGCAGACATGATGGAAGTGACGAGTGAGAGCAGACATGATGGAAGTGACGAGGAAGCAGACATGATGGAAGTGACGAGTGAGAGCAGACATGATGGAAGTGACGAGTGAGAGCATACATGATGGAAGTGACGAGTGAGAGCAGACATGATGGAAGTGACGAGTGAGAGCAGACATGATGGAAGTGACGAGTGAGAGCAGACATGATGGAAGTGACGAGTGAGAGCAGACATGATGGAAGTGACGAGTGAGAGCAGACATGATGGAAGTGACGAGGAAGGCAGACATGAAGTGGAAGTAAGGAGACAATGGAGTGACAGGAGCAGACAATGGAGTGGAAGGAGAGAACAATGGAGTGAAGGAGAGACATGATGGAAGGAGTGAACAGAGTAGAAGGGGAGAACAATGGATAGGAAGGAGAGACAATGGTAGAGGAAAGAGAGACAATGGAGTGGAGGAGGACAATGGAGTAGGAAGGAGACAATGGAGTGGAAGGAAGACAATGGAAGGACAGGAGAGACAATGGAGTGGAGGAGAGAACAATGGTAGTAGGAAGAGAGAACAGTGGTAGTAGTAAGGAGAGAACAATGGTAGTAGTAAGGAGAGAACAATGGTAGTAGGAAGGAGAGAACAATGGTAGTAGGAAGGAGAGAACAATGGTAGTAGGAAGGAGAGAACAGATTAAGTAGAAGGAGAGAACAATGGTAGTAGGAAGGAGAGAACAATGGTAGTAGGAAGGAGAGAACAATGGTAGTAGGAAGGAGAGAACAATGTATAGGAAGGAGAGAACAATGGTAGTAGGAAGGAGAGAACAATGGTAGTAGGAAGAGAGAACAATGGTAGTAGTAAGGAGAGAACAATAGTAGTAGGAAGGAGAGAACAATGGTAGTAGGAAGGAGAGAACAATGGTAGTAGGAAGGAGAGAACAATGGTAGTAGGAAGGAGAGAACAATGGTAGTAGGAAGGAGAGAACAATGGTAGTAGGAAGGAGAGAACAATGGTAGTAGGAAGGAGAGAACAATGGTAGTAGGAAGGAGAGAACAGATTAAGTAGGAAGGAGAGAACAGGGGAAGTAGGAAGGAGAGAACAGGGGAAGTAGGAAGGAGAGAACAGGGGAAGTAGGAAGGAGAGAACAGGAAGTAGGAAGGAGAGAACAGGGGAAGTAGGAAGGAGAGAACAGAGGAAGTAGGAAGGAGAGAACAGAGGAAGTAGGAAGGAGAGAACAGAGGAAGTAGGAAGGAGAAAAAATGGTAGTAGGAAGGAGAGAACAATGGTAGTAGGAAGGAGAGAACAATGGTAGTAGGAAGGAGAGAACAATGGTAGTAGGAAGGAGAGAACAGAGGAAGTAGGAAGGAGAGAACAAGGTAGTAGGAAGGAGAGAACAGATGGATAGTAGGAAGGAGAGAACAGAGAGGAAGTAGGAACAAGGAGTAGAAGGAGAGAAATGGTAGTAGGAAGGAGAGAACAGGGTAGTAGGAAGGAGAGAACAGATGAAGGAAGAACAGATAAGTAGAAGGAGAAAACAGGGGAAGTAGGAAGGAGAGAACAGAGGAAGTAGGAAGGAGAGAACAGAGGAAGTAGGAAGGAGAGAACAGAGGAAGTAGGAAGGAGAGAACAGAGGAAGTAGGAAGGAGAGAACAGGGGAAGTAGGAAGGAGAGAACAGAGGAAGTAGGAAGAGAGAACAGAGGAAGTAGAAGGAGAGAACAGGGAAGTAGAAAGAGAGATACAGGAAGTAGGAAGGAGAAAGAAAATAGATGAGATTATATGAGAGGGAGAGAGCAGAGGTAGTAGGAAGAGAGAATACAGTGGTGGTACTGAGGCGAGAGCAGAGGTAGTAGGAGGAAGAGAGGGCGATTGAGAGGAGAGAGAGTGAGAAGAATGTTAAGCAAGAAGTATAAGGCTTCCCCCCCACCACCACCACCACTACTACTACCACCACTACTACCACCACCACTACCACCATCACTACTACCACCACTACCATCACCACTAATACCACCACCACTACCACCATTACCACCACTACCATCACCACCACCACCACTACCACCACTACTACTACCACCATCACCATCACTACTACCACCACACCACTACCATCACTACCACCACTACCACCATCATCACCCTACTACCACCCCACACCACCACTCATCCCCACTACTACCTCACCACCACCACTCACCTCACTACTACCACCCCACCACCACCCACCACCACTTACTAACGCACCATCACCACTACTACCACTACCATCACCACTACTAACATCACTACTACCACCATCACCAAACCATCAACACCACTACCACCACTATAACTCTCACCAACGCATTTACTATGAGGAACATCATATACTATGAGGAACATCATATACTATGAGGAACATCATTTACTATGAGGAACATCATATACTATGAGGAACATTATATACTATGAGGAACATCATATACTATGAGGAACATCATATACTATGAGGAACATCATTTACTATGAGGAACATCATTTACTATGAGGAACATCATTTACTATGAGGAACATCATATACTATGAGGAACATCATATACTATGAGGAACATCATATACTATGAGGAACATCATATACTATGAGGAACATCATTTACTATGAGGAACATCATTACTATGAGGAACATCATATACTATGAGGAACATCATATACTATGAGGAACATCATTTACTATGAGGAACATCATTTACTATGAGGAACATCATTTACTATGAGGAACATCATTTACTATGAGGAACATCATTTACTATGAGGAACATCATATAATATGAGGAACATCATTACTATGAGGAACATCATATATATGAGGAACATCATATACTATGAGGAACATCATTACTATAAGGAACATCATATACTATGAGGAACATCATTTACTATGAGGAACATCATATACTATGAGGAACATCATTTACTATGAGGAACATCATTTACTATGAGGAACACCATATACTATGAGGAACATCATTTACTATGAGGAACATCATATACTATGAGGAACATCATATACTATGAGGAACATCATATACTATGAGGAACATCATATACTATGAGGAACATCATATACTATGAGGAACATCATATACTATGAGGAACATCATATACTATGAGGAACATCATTTACTATGAGGAACACCATATACTATGAGGAACATCATATACTATGAGGAACACCATTTATCTATGAGGAACATATTTACTATGAGGAACATCATATACTATGAGGAACATCACATACGATGAGGAACATCATATACGATGAGGAACATCATATACGATAAGGAACATCATATACGATGAGGAACATCATATACATAAGGAACATCATATACGATAAGGAACATCATATACGATAAGGAACATCATATACTATGAGGAACATCAGTTATTATGAGGAACACATTTTATGAGGAACATCATTTATTATGAGGAACATCATATACGATAAGGAACATCATATATTATGAGGAACATCATATACGATAAGGAACATCATATATTATGAGGAACATCATATACGATGAGGAACATCATATACGATGAGGAACATCATATACGATGAGGAACATCATATACGATGAGGAACATCATATACGATGAGGAACATCATATACGATGAGGAACATCATATACGATGAGGAACATCATATACGATGAGGAACATCATATACGATGAGGAACATCATATACTATGAGGAACATCATATACTATGAGGAACATCATTTACTATGAGGAACACCATATACTATGAGGAACATCATATACTATGAGGAACACCATATACTATGAGGAACATCATTTACTATGAGGAACACCATATACTATGAGGAACATCATTTACTATGAGGAACACCATATACTATGAGGAACATCATATACTATGAGGAACATCATATACTATGAGGAACATCATATACTATGAGGAACATCATATACTATGAGGAACATCACATACGATGAGCAACATCATATACGATAAGGAACATCATATACGATAAGGAACATCATATACGATGAGGAACATCATATACGATAAGGAACATCATATACGATAAGGAACATCATATACGATAAGGAACATCATATACTATGAGGAACATCAGTTATTATGAGGAACATCATTTATTATGAGGAACATCATTTATTATGAGGAACATCATATACGATAAGGAACATCATATATTATGAGGAACATCATATACGATAAGGAACATCATATATTATGAGGAACATCATATACGATGAGGAACATCATATACGATGAGGAACATCATATACGATGAGGAACATCATATACGATGAGGAACATCATATACGATGAGGAACATCATATACGATGAGGAACATCATATACGATGAGGAACATCATATACGATGAGGAACATCATATACGATGAGGAACATCATATACGATGAGGAACATCATATACGATGAGGAACATCATATACTATGAGGAACATCATATACTATGAGGAACATCATTTACTATGAGGAACACCATATACTATGAGGAACATCATATACTATGAGGAACACCATATACTATGAGGAACATCATTTACTATGAGGAACACCATATACTATGAGGAACATCATTTACTATGAGGAACACCATATACTATGAGGAACATCATTTACTATGAGGAACATCATATACTATGAGGAACATCATATACTATGAGGAACATCATATACTATGAGGAACATCACATACGATGAGCAACATCATATACGATAAGGAACATCATATACGATAAGTAACATCATATACGATGAGGAACATCATATACGATAAGGAACATCATATACGATAAGGAACATCATATACGATAAGGAACATCATATACTATGAGGAACATCAGTTATTATGAGGAACATCATTTATTATGAGGAACATCATTTATTATGAGGAACATCATATACGATAAGGAACATCATATATTATGAGGAACATCATATACGATAAGGAACATCATATATTATGAGGAACATCATATACGATGAGGAACATCATATACGATGAGGAACATCATATACGATGAGGAACATCATATACGATGAGGAACATCATATACTATGGGACACATGTGAAGTACACTCTAAAAGTTAGAAGAGAGATACCAGATAATATACATGTTTGAAGTTTGCGTCGTCAACAGATATTATACCAAAGCAAACAATCAAATGTTATCTTTAATTTTTAAAGGGATGGACCTGTAATCCAGCAGAGGTCCTTGGCCAAGTTACTGTGTAGCGAAGACCAGCGTCAGGAGGCATTTCTCCAGTTTCCTGACGGAACTTTCCTTACCTCACCTAACAACTTACTGGAGTGAGAAACACGGAAGGAGGTGTAGAATAAACTCGGAGAAAAACATGATTACCATAGACACAATAAGATAATTCTGTGGCAAAATTAGTGGTCCAAGACTCTTCATCCCCGCAATCAGATGTTGTCAGAAATAGTGCCAGAACAAAGGTAGAGATTATCAGGAAGAAATGTGAACATCCAGGTTGTGATAGCTATTTAGGCGTGCGTGCCATTGGGAGTGCCTGGGTGTAAATTATTATTATGTTCTGGGGAAGAACTAAATCCGTAGGAATCATACAGCACCTAGGAAATGGAAGGCAATCAGGTTGAATCAAGGAAGGGAAGCACAAGTCTAATTCCTTACAATAGAAGCTCTCTCCAGCATAAAGAATATAAGACATGTAATGCAGAACTAGCCTTATATTTTAGACATTTCACTAAGGATTGAAGTCTATCAAACAAATAGAAAAAAGATACTCTTTAGATATACATTCGGATGAGTTGGACTGGGAAGGACAGGTTTTGTCATGTGTAACTAGCGAATCACGGAACGGGGGGACTTGAACCCATGGCAAGGAAGTCCTAAAACTCACAGTCCACTGCGTTAATCACTCGGCAATCGTACTGTTACGATTTCTTGAGTCGTGTAGCTAGCTGCTCGTATGACATTCCTGTAGCTAGTAAATTCTGACTTGAGTAGCCCATGATGACGAGTGTGTTAACAATGGGAAGCTGTCCAGCTGATGGCGTAAAAGATTTTAACAAGTTTATAGATAAGAGAGGGGCGAGGGTTGGAAAAGAAGTGAATACAAGAGTACTGGAGAGAAGAGTGGGATTACTGAATCTGGTGCAAGCGTGAGGTCAGGTCACAGGTGACGTTATGTGGGTGGGACCTTAAGTAGGAATTTTCCCAGGATTAATTTTTCCAGGGTCAATGCTCCGCAACCCGGCCCTAAACCAGTCTTCCCAATAGATGAATAGATATCATAATCAATCAGACTGTTGGTGCTAGCTACGCTCAGGCCAATGAACACACTACAGCCCAGCTGATCAGAAACTGACTTAAGGAACTTATCAAGTTCTCTGGAAGACAGTCAGGTGCCTGCTAGTAATTCCTTGACGCTCACTAAGTTCTCTCTTAGAGAAATTCTTGCCTCTATGCTTTTCATTTGGATTATTTTGTGTGGTCTTATGTGCCTATTTGATAAAAATTCCTCCTAAAATTTACCAGGTGTAAATTATAATGCATTTTCTTGCCATATTTACAAGGAGTACAGATGAAGGGACTTCAAACATTCTTAGTACTTTAAGTGTTTGAATTAATATATACGTGCAATGAAGATTCTCTGCACATTCTCCAGTTGTGCAATATCACCTATTGCCTGGTAAGGTGTTGTTAGAGTACAACAGTACTCCAGCTTCAAGAAAACAAGTAACGTGAAGATCATCATCATTGGCTCAGCTTCTCTTGTTTTCAAAATTTTATTTATAGCTGTGTTTTGATAGTAACCACCAGATAGTAACTACCTGATTCACGCTAAGACATATGAACATCTCCCTACTTGGCTACTTCGTCAAATATACAATTTCCTCAGGCTCTGCTAATGTCTTATTACAGTTCAGTTTCAATATCTCATTGATGTTTCCACAGTGTTATACAAAGTTCCAGAAATGGTTCTTGGTGTTTAATTTGTCACTGAAACCATAACTATGCACTTTAATTAATGTAATAATATTTCAGTTATTCTCACCTGCTTACGATATATATATATATATATATATATATATATATATATATATATATATATATATATATATATATATATATATATATATATATATATATATATATATATGTATATATCGTAAGCAGGTGAGAATAACTTGAAATTTTATTACATTAATTAAAGTGCATAGTTATGGTTTCATATATATAATGTCGTGCAGAATAGGTTAAACTGGTCAATTAGCAAGAACTCATTTAAAATTAATTCCTTTTTAAAATTTTCTCTTATACGTTTAAAGATATATTTTTTTTCATTTACGTTAATGTAAAAATTAATAATTTTGTACCAAAAGAACCTTAGAAAATTTACCTAACCTTATTATAACAAGCGCAATTTAATTTAGCCTAATCCAACTAAATATATTTTAGATAAGTTTACAATAATTAAATAATAAACAAACACAATGAAATATATTTTTTTCGTTACGTTCAAAATGATTTTTTGAGAAATTATTACATACACAAATTTTAGCTTTCCTTATTCGGCAAGAGGAGCGTTGTTATTTAAACAAAAATCGCAAGTTTCACCTGCCATACCTATTCTTAACGCTGTATTTATATGGATGCTGCCTTTACCACTGCACTGTCTAGAACTTTAGATAGTTCTGCTTCCTGAACACTAAAGTTAAAGTACTAATATTTTTTTACAACCCTGTGACACGTTCATCTGTGCTTTTAATTTCCAGAGATGATCTCGTGTACAGAGACCCACCTTCTCAAACACACTATCATTGATCACCCTGTCAACTCCTCTGTGCATTTTGTGAGCCGGGTTTCGATCCACTAACCCCTTGGCTCTGGGACTAGTTTCAAGGAACTAATGATGTGAGAACACACACACACTTAGATGGAGTGTCTAAGTCAGAACCCAATTTGGTTTTTATATCAGGTAGGACATAAATTTTTTTGAGGTGTTGAGGTGAGGCATGACGCAACACAGGTTGGGAACCATTGCCTTAGACGGATTCGTGATGTCACCATGGTGTAATATATTTATAGATGGGGTTGTAAGATAAGCAAATGCTCGGATGACTAACACAAAGTGGTTGTCACAGTTGCTTTTTGCTTTTGATACTGTGCTTTTGACACTGTGCTTTTGGGAGATTCTGAAGAGAAATTGGAAAGGTTGGTGGACAATTTTGGGAGGGTGTGTAAAAGAAATTGAAAGTTGATATACCTTTGAAGAGTTTCGAGAGTTTCTCTACTCTCTGAACCCAGCCATGGGCCAGGCTCGTCTGGTGGTGAGGATAACAAATGAATTAGGAAATAAAAGATTGGATATCAGAGTGGAGGGAAGGAGTATGAAGGAAGTGAATGTGTTCAAATATTTTGGGAGTGAACTTGGCAGCAGATGGATCTATGAAACTGACAAGAGAAAAAACATGAATGATGCATTGAGGCATCTGTGGAGACAAAGAGCTTTTATATAGGTGTGAATAATGGGTTGTGAAAGATGCAACAAGGAAGAGGCTAGAGTCAATGGAGATGTGTTTGAGGGCAATGTGCGATGTGAATATTATGAAGAGAATCCGTAGCTCGGTGATTAGGAGGTGCTTGGTTACTAAAATTATTATCCTGAGAGATGAGGAGGAGTTTTTGAGGTAGTTTGGACACTTAAAGAGGATGGAGCAAAATAGGATGTACAGTGCCTGCACTCTGGAGGGGTGGGGATATTTGCAGTTTTAAACTGCAGTATCGGCGTGGCTCTGGTAAGACAGTTATGAAGTGAATGATGGTGAAAATGTTTCTTCTTTCTCGGGTCACCTACCTAAGAGGTAGAGGACCGGTGTGATAAAAAAAAAAATTCCTCTTTACATCAGTGTCGCCTTCTCTCAGTCTCTACACCAGTGCCACCACTCTACACCAGTGCCACCCCTCCCTCTCTACACCACTCCTACCGTATCTACACCAGTGCCACCTTCCCTCTCTACACCGCTCCTACCGTATATACACCAGTGCCACCACTGTCTTTATACCAGTGCCACCCCTCCCTCTCTGCACCAGTGCCACCCTTCCTTTCTACACCAGTGCCACCCTCCCTCTACACCACTCCTACCGTATATACACCAGTGCCACCAATGTCTTTATACCAGTGCCACCCCTCCCTCTCTGCACCAGTGCCACCCTTCCTTTCTACACCAGTGCCACCCCTCCCTCTCTACGACAGTGCCACCACGGGCAGGCTCGTCTGGTGCTTGCCTGGTCAACCAGGCTGTTGCTGCTTGAGGTCCACTGCCCTACATATCCCTCACAGCTTGGTTGATCTGGCACCTGGTGAAGATACTTGTCCAGTTTCCTCTTAAAAGACTTCTACACTTGTTCCATCCGTGTTTCTGATATCTTCTGGTAAGATGTTGAATAGTCTGGAACTCCGGATGTTGATACAGTGCTCCCTTATTGTTCCCACCGCACCCCTGCTCCTCATTGGCTTTACTTTGCACTTCTCCCATATCTCTCACTCCCGTATGTTGTCATAGCAGTGTGCAGATTTGGGACCAGGCCCTCTAGTACCTTCTAGGTATATATTATTAAGCATCTCTCTCTCCGCTCCAGTGAATACATGTTCAAGACTTTGAGGCGTTCCCAGTAATTTAAGTGCTTTACTTGTTCAGTGTGTGCCGTAAACGATCTCTATATGTTCCAGCTCTGATATTTCTCCTGCTTTGAACGGGGCCGTCGGCACTGAGGAATATTCTAAACGAGAGAGCACTGGCGATTAGAAGAGTGTCACCATCGGCAATATTCCCCTTGTTTTAAAAGTTCTCAATGCCTATCCCGTCATCCTCCTGGCTGTCGTGATCTATGTTTTATGTTCTTTAAAAGAAAGGTCAACTGACATAATTGTTCCCAAGTCTTTTACGTGTTTCTTTCGTTCTATTTGGTGACACAATTGAGTTTTGTATACCGTGTTCCTTTTGAGTTCCTCATTCTTCCCATACCTAAGCAGCTGGAACTTATCACCAATGAACATCATGTTCTCCACTGCCCACTGGAAAACCCTGCTTATGTCTTTCTGTAATTTTTCAGTGTGTTCTACAGTAGAGACTTTCATGCCTATTTTAGTGTCATCTGCAAATGATGAAACAAAACTGTGATGGGTGTTTTTATCTGTTTCCTATGAGGATGAGAAACTGCAGAGGTGCCAGGATGGGCCTTGGGAACT